>OY776288.1:29309351-29513843 GCA_963675345.1 Trididemnum clinides | reverse complement strand
TATATATAAAATAGAAGTTTGATGAGTCACTGTAAGGACGCTTGGGCACTTGTGCGAACAACTGGTGATAAATAAGGAATTGCGTATTAAAAATATTTTGGTGCAATTTTTTGACTAACCAATTATAAATCATTGCAATTGTTGTAACATAATAAATTTGCATATAAATAGCAATTTCAAAATTTTGAAGCAAAACGAAAATGATAAAGATGTTTTTGTATTTTGAAAAAACAATCTTTTTAAAAAGCCCGTGACTAGATTGCTGAGTTTCTTTACTTTTTGTAGAAAACTAAATTTGACCGTTCACAAAAGTTTGGCAAGTTTCAAATGGGGTACCCTTATAGTCAGCAGATACTGAAGTTATTTTTTTCGAATAAGTCTGACAACCGGAGTGATGAGGGCCGTGCAAACAAAGATCACAGCTTTAGAATTATCAACAATATTGCAAAAGATATTCTGTATCTGAAGGGCAGTTTGGTGATGTACCACAGTCAAAATTGTCTCAAGGGAAATGATGTTAAAATCAACAAAAATTTTGAGCTGATAATAATTACACAGGGCCATCGAAGACAAGATCATCAAAAGTAAAACCAATTGCTAAGAGCAGGGTTTTTAAAATCTGATTCGATACCACCTGGGGTATTGAAATCAAATGTAGGAGGTATTGAAAATTTTAATTTAAAACCAAGAGATGGATCAGATCACTCAGTAATTGTATTGTATGGAGTATTCAAACTTACGCGAATTCTTATTAAGCGTATTTGGGCTAGAAAACTTTAAAAACCGCTGACGTATAACTTAGAAACTCCAAGAAGGAAAATGCAGAGCTTTGAGTAAAATAGACCACAACAAATAATGGCAGAAACACCATTTATCACATGCCGTCAATCCATGCACTTGCCAATTGAGAAGAGCTCACCAAGAATAAAAGCAATTACAAGACCATCAAATAGGCAAAAAGGACGTCAGCACGCACTGTCACAACTACACATCATACACAATGCTTTCGATTTGATGTTGAACCGCACCATACTGCTTTAAAATGTACCAAAGTTAAAGCAAATCTGTAATATTTGCTGCTGTTTGGTACGATTTCTTTTTCGTTTTTTCCTTTTCCAATGCATGTGTTGATAAAGAAATTTATTAATATTTGCAAAAGTAGTCTTTAGATATAGTATGTTTAAAATCGTGTTTGATTATAGTCTTTCCAGTTGAATTAATAAGAGCATTGATGAGTGCGTCATGAAAAGCTCACTGTGAGCCTGCTTTTTTAAAGCTATTTCGTATTTCTATTAAAATTTCATTTTTTCATGCATCTTCCACCAGTGTAATTTCATTTATTATATTTGAAACTAGCCGGCATCGCCCGGCAGAGGCCCTCCATCAGGAATGTCCGGGTTTAGTATTTCGGTTCATCCGGCTCTTGTGTGAGCAGTAGCGAAAAGTTAATGAATTTTATGCACTTTCACAATTCTTCTACACGAAATTGTGATCATCATATTTTCTTAATCATAACTGGCAATGCTAGCAAAAATCTTGCCACAAATTATCATCGCTAACACTTGTGAGGGAGCATGGATTGCACATAATCAAAACTCATTGTAGCGGAGAAATGGTGGTTGCTTTCACAATTAAAGAAAAAAGCTATTTTAATGGTAAGCCTATTTTGCCAAATCGTGCTGCCGCTTTCTTTATATTTGTGATACAGTCAACTTCGAATATAAGAGATCGCCGGGACCAGCTTAATCAGTCTCTTATAACCGAATTCTCTTGTAACCGACTTATTAGTTTATATTGAAAATCATTTGGGACCTTTTGCATAGTCCTTTATAAGCGAAAATCCCTTATATCTGAATCTCTTATATTCGAAGTTGACTGTATTAAGTTCCTAATTTGGCTGCGCTATCGGTCTTGTTTCCAGCATAGCGTCAATAACGGCTATTGTTTTCTCTATATTCAGTTTTACAAATGGTTATGGTTAACTTTTTATGTTGTTTTTCTTTTAAACTTGGGATTTTATTACAATGGTGTAGAGTATAAACATAAATGACAAAAATACCATAACAAGGCAGCGTATCAGCATTAGAAAAAATCCTTGCTTTATAGTATATATGACGGCGTCATCCGCAGAGACCCCGTCAGTAACGTCGGGATTGAGAGTCTCGGTTCAGCCGGCCAAGCCGGCTTACCTGTTAGGCTGTTGTATGAAGAGTTACCAAACGTTTATAAATTTAGTTTTTCTGGAAATTGCAGTTTTGTGAACTGCAGGCACTAAAATTTTGTATGTTTCTAACTGGTAGACCACATTTCATAAACATTTGGAGACTTCAGTTTTTGATGAATCCAGTGGCGTGCAGAGGGAAACTGGCGATCTGGCGATGCCAGGGGCCAACTGCTTGATTGTATGCCCCCTCCCAAATTGTGAAGTACTCAAGAATGTGACAAAAACAGACACTTGAAATACGTAAAAACTAGTGTTGAGAAAAAATTTTGAAAAATTAAACTCAAATATTTCAATGAGTATATTTTGTTTTAATGTGTTAATTAAAGGCTATGGCATTCATTTATAAGAAAAATTCATCTGGTGAAGGGTATGCATTGAGGAACAAGACATTGCGTTTTTGCAAGCAAATGATTACGGTATCAAATAGGTCCACCAAAATGATCTATTATATATATATATATATATATATATATATACAGTACTGGAAATAATTAACTGGGACAGTGATTATTGAAGTAGAAAATGGAATATAAACGTTTCAGGAAAATCCTATAGATGGCGAAAGAGACTCGCTTGTTGTTGTTTACATTTAGATACATCCGTTCAACGTTTTTCATTACATTTTAGCTATATTTATTGAGTATTTTGCCAGTTACAAGGAAATCATTTGATACTGTACTGGAATTTTGCTGATTTATCAGATTTGCGGAACCTCTAAGGAATGTTATAATATCAAACATGTTTTTAAAGTTGTGTAAATTTGGACTAAGTGAGATGTTTCATGGGCGATATTGGACACATTTAAAGGTTATGAAATTTTATATTTTTCCAATTTATGATTTTAAAAATATAAAGCAAGGATTTTTTCTAATGCTGATACGCTGCCTTGTTATGGTATTTTTGTCATTTATGTTTATACTCTACACCATTGTAATAAAATCCCAAGTTTAAAAGAAAAACAACATAAAAAGTTAACCATAACCATTTGTAAAACTGAATATAGAGAAAACAATAGCCGTTATTGACGCTATGCTGGAAACAAGACCGATAGCGCAGCCAAATTAGGAACTTAATACAGTCAACTTCGAATATAAGAGATTCAGATATAAGGGATTTTCGCTTATAAGGGACTATGCAAAAGGTCCCAAATGATTTTCAATATAAACTAATAAGTCGGTTACAAGAGAATTCGGTTATAAGAGACTGATTAAGCTGGTCCCGGCGGATCTCTTATATTCGAAGTTGACTGTATCACAAATATAAAGAAAGCGGCAGCACGATTTGGCAAAATAGGCTTACCATTAAAATAGCTTTTTTTCTTTAATTGTGAAAGCAACCACCATTTCTCCGCTACAATGAGTTTTGATTATGTGCAATCCATGCTCCCTCACAAGTGTTAGCGATGATAATTTGTGGCAAGATTTTTTGCTAGCATTGCCAGTTATGATTAAGAAAATATGATGATCACAATTTCGTGTAGAAGAATTGTGAAAGTGCATAAAATTCATTAACTTTTCGCTACTGCTCACACAAGAGCCGGATGAACCGAAATACTAAACCCGGACATTCCTGATGGAGGGCCTCTGCCGGGCGATGCCGGCTAGTTTCAAATATAATAAATGAAATTACACTGGTGGAAGATGCATGAAAAAATGAAATTTTAATAGAAATACGAAATAGCTTTAAAAAAGCAGGCTCACAGTGAGCTTTTCATGACGCACTCATCAATGCTCGTATTAATTCAACTGGAAAGACTATAATCAAACACGATTTTAAACATACTATATCTTAAAGACTACTTTTGCAAATAATAATAAATTTCTTTATCAACACATGCATTGGAAAAGGAAAAAACGAAAAAGAAATCGTACCAAACAGCAGCAAATATTACAGATTTGCTTTAACTTTGGTACATTTTAAAGCAGTATGGTGCGGTTCAACATCAAATCGAAAGCATTGTGTATGATGTGTAGTTGTGACAGTGCGTGCTGACGTCCTTTTTGCCTATTTTGATGGTCTTGTAATTGCTTTTATTCTTGGTGAGCTCTTCTCAATTGGCAAGTGCATGGATTGACGGCATGTGATAAATGGTGTTTCTGCCATTATTTGTTGTGGTCTATTTTACTCAAAGCTCTGCATTTTCCCTTCTTGGAGTTTCTAAGTTATACGTCAGCGGTTTTTAAAGTTTTCTAGCCCAAATACGCTTAATAAGAATTCGCGTAAGTTTGAATACTCCATACAATACAATTACTGAGTGATCTGATCCATCTCTTGGTTTTAAATTAAAATTTTCAATACCTCCTACATTTGATTTCAATACCCCCAGGTGGTATCGAATCAGATTTTAAAAACCCTGCTCTTAGCAATTGGTTTACTTTTGATGATCTTGTCTTCGATGGCCCTGTGTAATTATTATCAGCTCAAAATTTTTGTTGATTTTAACATCATTTCCCTTGAGACAATTTTGACTGTGGTACATCACCAAACTGCCCTTCAGATACAGAATATCTTTTGCAATATTGTTGATAATTCTAAAGCTGTGATCTTTGTTTGCACGGCCCTCATCACTCCGGTTGTCAGACTTATTCGAAAAAATAACTTCAGTATCTGCTGACTATAAGGGTACCCCATTTGAAACTTGCAAACTTTTGTGAACGGTCAAATTTAGTTTTCTACAAAAAGTAAAAGAAACTCAGCAATCTAGTCACGGGCTTTTTAAAAAGATTGTTTTTTCAAAAATACAAAAACATCTTTATCATTTTCGTTTTGCTTCAAAATTTTGAAATTGCTATTTATATGCAAATTTATTATGTTACAACAATTGCAATGATTTATAATTGGTTAGTCAAAAAATTGCATCAAAATATTTTTAATACGCAATTCCTTATTTATCACCAGTTGTTCGCACAAGTGCCCAAGCGTCCTTACAGTGACTCATCAAACTTCTATTTTATATATAACCAGTAATCCAACTAAAAAATGTAATATTTCATTTTTGACACTTACCTGTAGATGACATTAGATTTTTTAACACAAAACAATTCGAGTCACAAGTTGGGTGCCTCGGACAGGTTACAAAGCTTACCAATAGACCTCCTTAAATAACGAACAGTAACAACTAAAATTTATTTCCAAAACTCACTGGTATGTAATTTAGATAGTTTTAGTGTTTCTAAATCCCTAAAGCAATAAATGATTATTACCAGTCAGGAACAAGAAATACATTAAAATATCCATTATTTACGTCCTTGTCAGGACGCTAGGGCACTAATGAGTTAACTGTGTGCGGTTGCTACCAATCAACGGTTCTAGATCTTTTGACAGTATATCTGACAACGCTATGGCAGTTTGATTTTGTGGATTATAAAAATCCCAAAACCTTTCCACAATATTTCTATTATTTTCCTATTGTAATACAATTACCGTTGGGTTTTTTGGGGGGAGATCAGTAGTGTCATCGCACATAACTGCTAAAAATGCAGAATGCGCTACCTCTTGTTTTATTTATTTTCAGTTTACTTCTAATACGGAATCCAGAAGTTTATTTTAGATAGTCTTTGAAATTCCTTTGAAAGCTTTATCACTTTTTGAATAAGCTTTGAGGGTTGTATCAAACTCGCATGCAAAATCCAATAAGCAAAGAAAGATTCCTGGATTTTCCGATTTAGAAAATTCATCATGCCCTCTGAGAGGCAATTCACATTTACAACACAATTTAATACAGTTGAAAATTTCTGTTAAAGCTTTTCGATTTTTATTCTCTTCAGCATTATGTCTTGCTCTAAACTGCACATGGCCAGTATCAAGAGGGTTGCAACGTTGGATTACCCAAGTATACCCAAACCGACAACATAATTTAAGTCTTGCTTTGAATTAGCAAGCTGCTTCTTGATTTTGACATTCAAATTTCTCAAATCATTTTGACCTGTGACAGCTCATCCTCTGTCTCCACCGAACAGAAGGTATGGAAAGCAAAATAAAGTGTAGTCAACATTGCAACTGCATAGCCAGTCATGCTAATCATAAACCGTAAGGGTAAATCTTCTCAGGTACTTTTTTCTTCCTCTTTGAGCGTTTTGAGATATCTTTAAAGTTGGTGTTGATCTGCCAAAGACTTGTATTTTAATTTTTTCATTTAAAGTTAGTCTACAAAAGTTTGCATTTTGCAGATACTTAACTAAATTTACATTAGACATAACTAAATAAATCAGAACAAAAAGCAAAAAATAATGAAAAATTGACAAGATTTTATCTAAACACCAAAATCATTAAAAAGTTAATAATTAAAAAGCTAAACTGTGCATGTTCAAATTGGGGGCAAACGACTGTGTGCCACGATAAGACCCAATTTCAGTCAGTTACACTGCTTTTTTGTAATAAATATTGGTCTAAGCAGAAAAAGAAATTTTGAAAGAAATCACGGATGCAAAATGTAAATCTGCATGTATTTGTCAACCAAAGTGGTAGTATCGTACAATATCCAATTGCAGTATAATACAAAAACACATTCCTGATAAAAAGTATTGGTATCCTATTGGGGTGACCTGGGCTTTGCTTGCAATAAATAAGTGTTCGACGATGTTTATCTTTTTATCATTACAATCAGAAATTCATTATCAGTTGTTTTGTTCTCTCCATACCAAACTGCATTCCAAAATTAACTAAATTTTTGTGACGTCTTTACACGACCTCTATAAACTACAGGTTCTACAATATTACAAGCTTTTCTCAAAAATAACTTGCTTTTAATTAGAGTAACTAAAATTTGTTCACTTATCTAATTAGTTAGCAATATGATTCTATGAGTGTTGAACTTGGGCTGCTCTTCATTTTGGAAATCTTGTACTGGTATGACCACGTTGATCAATCTATTAAATTTGTTTAATTTTTGAATCAATGCTTAGGAAATTGGGTTTATAAACTTCAACTTTAAAAGTATTAAAAGTGATAAAGCAGGTGGTGCTTCTGTGATTGTTTATTTCTTCAGACTTCATTTATTAAAAATAGGACTTGAAGGACCGTTTGCCAATGGAAATAGAAATATACCTATGAGAGAGAGAGAGAGAGAGAGAGAAAATTTATTTGATTTTGCTTTGCGCACTGACACAATAATCAGATTAATAAAACACAAAAAAAAAATCACTAGTAGCAAAAGCCAGGGAGCATCGAGGAATCTTTCGGTTATCGAGTCGAGATGCTCCCTGATCTCAGCAGATTGAGGTATAAGCGAAATCTATTAAGTGACACTGTTATAATCTGAGTACATTATGTACTGTAAAAAAGAGTTGAGTTTAAGTTTTTATCAAATGATAAAAAAAAAATAAATAAATAAAAAAGGAAACGGAACAAACAATAACAATAAATGTTTTTTACACAATCAAAAGTTTTTGCAAGAGTTAATATTCATTTAATAATTTTAAGTTAAGTTTTTAAGTAAGAGAGTTTTAAGTTAATTTTTAATTAATGTGCAATCTCACAGTAATTTTGCTAGAAAGCCTATTTACGACTGTCGAATCTTTTCATAACCTCCATTGCTTATCCTACTTGTGTGATAGATTTTAGTTATTTAGTTTTTAGCCCAAAAATCTGTCTTGATCAGTGCTTAATAAGGTAATAATCAGATAATTGTAGGACTATTATTCTGTTTTCGGATAGCCAATTTTTTGACGCTGTAGTGAATTCCAAATACGCTCCCAGTATACAGTACCGGACCAGTGAACCTGTCAATAGGCCAACGGGAATAACTAGACCAATGATTTGATACTTACTTGTAATTGTGTTCAGGTGCCAAAAAGCAGCATAGCCAGCTTTTCAGACTCTGAACTTCAAAAATTTTCCCGCCATTCTGTGTCAGGCATTTACCGGTAATTACAGTAGGCTATAGGTCAAATAATTTTTTTATGAAGCCTTGTCATTTAGCAGTTACGTAGCCTACCATACACCAAGACATAAAATTATCTAACTATAAATAGCACCTACAACTTGTTGTTCTGATTTTGTAATAAATATAAACAGTGGTTTACATTCCACGAAATAAATCAAGTGTAAGTCTGCGACCACGGTAGCTTAACTCATCTCAATTTAACTGTATTCCAAAGTTTGGACACACTAACTTGCAATGAATAAGTGAGTTTATTTATGACAAGTACGGCTTGCAGTGGCAAGTATTTCTTCGTGTTACCATTTTTTGTAGCAAAACAACCATTCAAAAATGGAGAAAACATTTTGATAACAGTACAATGTAAAAAAAAATTTAAACAGCAGAATCACAAGAGAACAAAAAATTAAAAGATTTAGGTATAAATAAAGATTGAATGAAAAAGTAAAATAGAAAAATAGGGTAGACTGCAGTCTGTGATAGGATTCAAAATTTTAAGAACAGGTTTTCTTTTGTATTGAACTCACAAACAACAGGTTCCCTCATTTCAGAACACTATGCCGCAATTGTAGCTCCACAACTGTAGTCATTTATATTCATGACACGCTTTACATAAATATAGTATTTAAATGCCAAATAGGATGCTAGTTGTCAGTTGCGGTGCCCGTTACTCATTTGCTGCAGTCTATAACAAAAAACAAGAACGGGTTTGCTGATTATTATGACATTCCAAGAAGGGGTCCGCATGAAACTATGTGAACCCCCTAAATCCCATCACTGGCTGCAGCTTTTTTGCCTTCATTACAAGCTGCGCCTGCTAAGTGGGTTTATCACTAAATTATATTTTGAATAACAATGAATTTTTGCTCAAACTGGTGCAAAGCTGTGAATTTCTAATGCCAAGTGATCCAAATTTATAGGCCTGAAGCAAAAACTGTCTTTTCTGGCAAGTCAACAAAACTATTTTTTGGTTTCAAATGAAAAAAATTCTGTTTCAATCAGCAACCAACTACGGAAAAGATAAGATTCGCTAATTACGTTAGGTCTCACTGCGACTAGCGTATTTCAGTAATATGCTAAGTTAAACAGCAGCTGTTTTGAAATAAAATACAAAATACCATATGCTATGCCGGGATGCAACAAAGACCTCTGCAAGGGGGAAGAGAACAAGTCGAGAAACTTTTTTGATCTTTTTGTGAAAAACTTGCACAATTTCAAAAGAATTTTCCAATGAGTGTATCTAAAACCAGATGTTCACGCAGTTTCCTAGGGAGAATTTCTGGCCATGTGGCAATAAAATTATGGCTAAAGGGTCGCAAGAATAGAGCTGAAAAAGCAAGTATAGCGAGAAACTTTCACCATGCGTATCTGCTCAAAAACAAATCAAAACTTGATAGGCCTATTAGGTTTATTGTTGATCCAAGCTTGCAGAAGACTTTTGAAAGGAGAGAGGGAGCATAATAGTAAATTAAGTTGATTTTTGCTTTTTTGTCAAGAACGAAATGGGGCATGACATAGAAAGAGTTTCAACAATAGACAAAATGAACATATGCGATGCTAAACTTTGCATGTGACGAGGAAAAACCACTTGTGTAGGAGTAGAAGAAAATTGTTTTCATCGAATTTCTCATATTTTATTGACCTAACTGTTAGAGAACATTGTATCAATAGCATGTGAAAAAATCAAACAAATAGAATCGAGTAGACCTAGTGGAAAAAGTATAATGACAACTAGAATAATTAACCCAGTTTTACAAAGTTTCTTCAAAAGAAAAAAATTCATTTACCTATATATTAAGGCAACCCATTTCAAAAGTCTTTTAGAAATGATATACCCTCCAAAGTATCTTAGTATCTCCCAGAATAGATCTTTTTTTTAGAGACGCCAGCACCATATACATAAACTTTTAACTTGGTCGGTAATGTAAATGAAGCTACAAATTGGCAGAGAAGTTTGTATCTTCAAAAATCCCTTTCTGTATCGTATGTTATGCAAGTCCCCTCAGTTGAGAACCACTGGTTTAGAATGTTATAGGGCAAAAGTGCACAAAATAATGAATCTACTTAAGTAATTTAATTCAATACCCCTTTTTAACTTTTACTCAAGTAAAAATACTTATCAATGTTTCTACTTTTGCTTCATTATTTTTTAAGTATGTGACAATATTTTACTCAAGTAGACTTTTAGGATACTATGACAATTTCTGGATATATCAGATGTAGTTTTAACTATTCCTAAAACAAGTCTTTAGGGCTATTGCCTAGGCTACTGGACCAAGTGAAGTGTTATTGAAACCTCACAATGCCTCTAGTAATGATCAAATGATGATTGATTTTGCTCACGTAGCTCCGGGTATCTAAATGGTTTGAAGTTATTTTTGCAAGAGCAATGATTGATGTTTAAATGCCACTTCTCTTAAGGCTAGGTTGACCATATTTCATTGAGACAAAAAAGAGACATTGTATTGGCAAAAATAGTGCAAACTTTATGTTTATCTTGTAATTATGTATTCTTTCAGAAAATAAAAAAACGAATATAACGTATTTCTTCAATGCTGATCAAACCATTAATTATTTTTCTTGAGCAGCAAATTAGATAAAGAAATCTCCAGCAAATTTTGCTCTTTCTAGACTTAAATATAAAACTTGCCACACTTTATATCATAGTTTTATCTTACAATTAACATTGCTTTCATCATGTTTATGAGTAGACTAGAATTCTCATTTGACCACGTTGTGTTTCTTACAAAAAGTGTTTTTTTAACCCATATTTCCACGAAAGCAAAAGACAAATACCGCAGTACAACAAAGGGGTGTATTTATAGCAAACTAGAGAAAAAGTGCAACTTTTTAGCAAAAAAACCGTGCTTTGTTTTTCTCTTTATGACATTTTTTTGTCAAAAAATGGGTCAACATTAAGAACGACGAGACGGAGGAAAAGAAACGGGACTGATCTGTTCAAAACAGTACGTCTGGTCAGCCTAATTACGGACAACGTTTTTGGCAAATTGGCACACTGTACCAAGCTTAGACTCATCAACTGAAAGGTCTAATCTCAACCAAATCACTTTTGATCAAATTTATTTGTTTCCTTGTAACAGAGTACCATATTAATTCACCCCAATATTTAATTAAATTTACATTAATTTTTTAAACAATTGTTAAGGTATATGTTCACCCTATAAACTACCTTTCCAGCATGGGTTTCAGCTTCTGGTTAGATATTTTCTTTCGTGCCTGTTGTGATGATATAGTATCGTTTGTACATAACAGCTACAGTTATAATCTATTGTGTGTAGTCACGTTTTGATAAAATATTGAGATTGTACATAGAAGTGAACTAAAGGGTATAGTTGTGATGAGTTTTTAAGCGAGTTTAATCCCCGTGATCATCTACTTGTTTTGTTGTAAGAAAGCACAAAAAATTAGCGACAAGGTTTACACTTAGTGATGTCTAACAAAGAATTTATTGAATTAATGAAAAAGCAGCTGGATCAGCAACAGGCTCATTTGGAATTGCAGTCTCAGCAACATCAACAGCAAATCGAATTGCAGTCTCAGCAAAATCAACAACAAATGAAAGTGCTACTAGAAACACTCAAGTTGATGAATGCTAACTCCGGTAATTCTGCGGGATCTACAGGTACTCTTCCTGAAAACTCAGTTTTTGCTGTTAGCTCTAGCCCATATTCTGTACCTAATTTCACAGCATTTGACTCAACTGCTCAATTATGAACTGATTATTGTTCTCGTTTTTTAACATTTATAAAAGCTCACTCTGTGCCTGAAACTAAAATAGCTCAAATCTTATCGATTAATCAGACTGTTTCAGTGTACAGGTTACTGCAAAGCTTAGCATCTTAGCAACAGCCTCCTATCAACATTAAACGAGTCCGATATGGAAACACTTGCACAGTTTATGGCTGAACAATATAATCCAAACTTATTTGTTATTCGGCAAAGGTACAAATTTTGGAGTGATTTGAGCAGAAATGAACACTCTGTCAAGACATGAAGAAGTTTTTTTTTAATATCCCAGGTAGAACTAACATGATCAAAAAAAGATAGAGATTACTGAAAATAATCCAGTCAGGTCTCGGCCTTAGCCTTGGTATCATTCGAGAATCGAACTCACCGTTTGCGTCCCCAATTGTAATCGTGAAGAAGAAAAATGGATCAGGCCGCACCTGCGTGGATTATCGGAAATTAAACAAGCTCGCAGTAGCAAATTTGGAGCTTATGACAACAGCAGAACATTTATTCCAGCGGTTGGGGAATAGCAAGTATTACTCCAAGTTTGATCTCAGCAAGGGATTCTGGCAAATTCCAGTCGCGAAAGAATACATCGAAAAGACTGCATTTATAACGCCCGACGGTACGTACGATTTTCTGAGGATGTTTTTTGGGATGAAAAATTCTGGGGCAACGCTGGTTCGTGGAATGAGGAAAATTTTAGCCGGAATGAGCAACGTTGATAGCTACATTGACGATCTCGTAATACATACCAATGACTGGCAAGTACATCTACAAGTGTGGGAAGAATTGCTCCGACGTTTGCGGAAAGCAGTACTTACAGCAAAACCGTCTAAATGTGTATTCGGGCCGAATCCGTCGAATTCCTTAAACATTATATCGGCCGTGACTGGATTACAATTAATGAGGACAATTTGAAGAAGGTACGTACAGCACGAAGATCGGCTACGAAGAAAGAGGTAAGATCATTTTTGGGATTGGCAAATTATTACCGCGCCCACATCCCTACATTTGTGGCGGTTGCAGCGCCCTTGACTTACCTAACGCACAAGAAACAACCACACAAGAATCGATGGGAGCAAGCTAAAGAAAAGGCCTTCAGCAGCCTGCAAGACTATTTGTTGAAGCGACCAATTTTAAAGCTGCCAGACCATAGCAAGCCTTTCATACTACGAACTGATGCATTGAACTGCGGGCTGCATGCCGCCCTCATGCAACAGCATGACGAGAGACTATATCCAGTGGCGTATGCCAGCAAGAAACTCGCACTAACTGAGACTAAATATTCAACTTTAGAAAAGGAATGTTTGGGTATCGTGTGGGGCATAACAAAGTTCCGGCTATACTTAGCTGGCAAGCTGTTTATTTTACAAACTGATCACCAGCCCCTTGCATATATAAACAAGACCAAGTATCAGAACGATCGCATAATGCGATGGGTCCTGGCTTTACAAGGGTACGACTATACTGTACAGGATATTCCTGGAAAGGATAATGTAGCGGCTGATTTTCTTAGCCGCGTGATGAACTAATCGTGCTGTGTTTATGTGAATTGTTGTGCTATACTTTAATTGTATATCAGTGTAAGATATGATAATCGAAATTGTTTGTGCATGATTGGTAATCTTAGCGGTGAATGGAACTCGCAAATTTCATTATTCGTAGTTCTTAATATTATTATCATAATATTTTTGGGGGACGTAGGTCATGAATAAGTAAATTTGTGTTAAAAAAAATAGTTTTTGTAATCTGTTGTTTTATTTTGCAGTGCTCATTTTATTTGTAAATCTGAATTGTCTGAAGCCCAAAACTTGTTAAACTGTTTTCAAAAAAGGACCTTTTTTCTTTCGCATTTACAAATAGATTTGCAACTTACAGCCTTTTCTGACGTCACAATGGTTGACTACGTGACTAAGTTTTCCAGTGTATTCTAGTTATTCTTGTTTCTTCTCGAAGATTTTTTTTATTATTACCGATTACGTAATTTATTAACGGTGTTTTTCCTGTGTCACGTGATGTTCTAGCAATTTCTAGATTATTTTCCAGTCGTGTATATAAGGCGGCGAGATTTTTCATTCATTTAAAGCAGGGGACATCAAACTTTTTCTATGGAGGGCCACATTGCCGATATATTAAATACCCGTGGGCCAAAGATAACTCAAAGTTGGTAGAAAGTAACGTCGGAGATCGTGTAATACTGCTCGAAAAATAGGTGATCTCCAAAAAAAAAGGTCGTTAACTCGATCGCTGTCACAAATTATGCTTTTTGCTTTCAAAATGATTGGATCGAAGTGGCTCTATCAAGGAAACACTGCGCTATACATTTGTATTCCAATTAATAAAAAAATGCTCCATGGGCCGGATAAAAAGCCTTAGCGGGCCGTAGTTTGGCGACCCCTGATTTAGAGTGTAATTTAAAGTATAGTTCAGAGCGAGATAGTAGAGTGTACTAAAAAGGCGTTGTTGTGTGGTGATTATTGTGACAGGAATCAAGCGAATATTTTGGTGGTTTTAGTTAGTCTCTGATATTTAATTATTAAAGTGTTTTAGTTCTGTGTTTTGGCAAGCAAGGGAATTCGAAGTTATAGAGTGATTTGTGAATATATTTGTTCTGTTCTTGATCGAGAAGTGCGTGAGTTAAAGTATCTTAGTGGAAGCCAATCTTTTCCTAGCTATTAAGTTACAGCCAGACTTAATTATTCGAGCGATACTATACGTCGCCTCAATTTTAAGAAGTAAATTAGGATTGAGATAAAACGAAAATTCCATTGAAACGCGACACTCACAATCCTTCAACGCTTAAATCATTTTTAGGTTCAGTACTGTTTTATGGAAAGTTTTTGCTAAACTTGTCTAGGATTACTGAGCCTTTACACAAGTTAACCAGAAACGGCGTGGAATGGTGTTCCTCCAATCGTCATGTAGTTTTTTCTCAGCGATTTTACTTCATACAGCGTAGTCTCTTGAGAATGTGACACAAAGATTTCATAAGCAGTTTCCTTCTAAATTGATTGATATTGTGATAAATTAAGTGATCTCGTGTTGTTTTGTTAGAAGTTTATGTGAATATAGCTTCAAATTAGATCCCTACAGCGAACCGAACAATTAGCCCCTACTGAGAAGTAGTAGACATTATAACCGGGCTTCCTATGGACTACTTCTAAAAACCTTCCTTTGTAGTATTGTCTTTCTTTGGTCTTTGCCCTGTGGTCAAATAAGGCCACATGTTTGACTCATATATATGACAGGTGCATCTGCTCATATGTATATAGTGACCACGTGTATTTTCAATATTCTTGTCAAAACGTCAACGTGGCGAAACGAGTAGTAAATTTTCGTTTCGGCCTGATCATGCTTCGGATTTGTGCTTGAGCCTGAGTGTTGGTCCCCCTGCTTGATTGTTACTAAGGCTGTGTGGTAGCCTTTATCGCCGTGAATTTTCGTTCTGCGCACGCTGGGAGGAGCTGCGCATATTTGTAGATAAAAAATTGCAAGAAAGCTTTAATCGTTACCTGTTTTTTGTTTGACGAAGCAGAAAGGATCCGTAGAGCTAATATTACTAGCTCTACAAAGAAACTCTACTGGTTCAGTGCTAATCAACGACGGTACGCTTGGCGCAGGAATCAAGGAGTTGAAACCTTTCTGCTGCTGCACCAAATGGAAATAGAAGGAGAAAGTAGAAGAAGCTTTTCAAACTGTGAAAGACATGTTTTGCACAGACATGGTGCTAGCAAACTTTGATTCATCACTGCCGATTTTTATCTCTTGTGATGCTTCCAATGTGGGAATTGGCGCAGTGTTGTTTCACTGTTTTCAAGATTGACAGGAACATCCAATTGCCAACGCATCCACAACATTGACAGAGAGCCAAAGAAAATACAGTCAGATACAAAAAGAAGCTTTCGCTATTGTGTTTGCACTACGAAAGTTCCACCAATACCTTTGTGGACGAAAATTTATCTTAGTGACTGATCACAAGCCATTGTTATCAGTGTTTAGTCCTACCAAAGCTACACCAGCTTTGGCAGGCAATCGCTTGGCTAGATGAGCTTTGATGCCAAATCAGTGTAACAATTCCATCGAATATAGGAATACTTTTGCTCGTGCAAATGCAGATGTGCTGAGCCGATTGCCTTCAGGTCCTGATGCGCACTTCGACCACAAAGAAGAAGAGGAGGATGACATTACGTAATAAACTCCATCAAGACCATCAGCTCACAGCTGAAGCCAACAGACCCAGGAGTGCTCCTTAAAGAATCAGCAAAAGATCCTACAATTTCAGCAGTCATTTGGTATATGCAAAAAGGATGGCCGCAAAAGAAAGCTGTTACAGAAAAAGCTGAGGAATTTCGCAAAGTTGCAGAATTTTTATTTGTGGAGCATGGATGTTTGCTATATGGAACTAGTTTTGTAATTCCTCAAAGTTTACGAAAACAAGTTATTGACATTTTGCATTTGGGGCGTTTTGGCGTTGAGAAAATGAAACATTTGGCTTGCACAGTAATATATTGGCAATGTCTGAACCTCGACATTAAAGAACAATGCCGAAACTTCACATCATGTGGATAACACCAGAATAAACCGCCGAAAATGAAAAATGACCCATGGATGCTTCCGGAGAAACCATGGAGCCGAGCACATGTGGACCATGCAGTTAATTTGGGAAATAAGTGGCTAGTGATTGTTGATACCTACTCCAAATACCCATGCATTTATCCCACTACAACTGTCTCGTCAAAGTCTACAATGGCACTGTTGGAAGAGACATTTGCACATCTTGGGTGTCCACATAGCCTGGTTATGGATAACGCGTCCTCATTCACATCGGGTGAATTTCCAGAGTGGTGCAAGGATAGAGGAATTGTGCATCTTTCGGGAGCGCCTTACCATCCTGCAATGAATGGAGCAGCCGAAAGACTTGTGCAGACATTTAAAATAGCATTAAAAAAATCAAATCTCCCATGTAAGTCTGCCTTGCAAGAATTTTTTATGCAATATCGGCACACATTATTAGCTGGAGGATATTCGCCAAGCGAATTATTGACAGGAAGACAAATTCGAACCAAGATTGATGTATTGCTAGCATCACCAGCTTATGCAGCGCAGAGGAGGCAATTGAAGCAAACACCTCACCCATCTAAATTACTGGGAAGCCAAGATTAAAATCCTTATCAAGTGGGCATGCAATGTTATGCACTTTAAGAAGGTCAGCATGCGCGCAACAATTCTCGATGGGTACCAGCGGAAATTGAAAAAAATATATGGCACTCGTATTGTACAAGTACGAGTCCTATCAAATGGAGAAGGTGGCGAAGAAATGTTGACCAGTTGCAACCACCTTGTGTCTCTGAACCGAACACCAGCATAACTAAATATGAACAAGCAAACAAGCCTAAGGTAGACATTTTGCAAGATGGAAATTACCAAAACCTCCGTTCAACTAGCTCGCGTTCATTATCAGAAAAACAAGGCCCCAGCAGAGAAAGAAATCATAAAAACAGCACATCTTTGAATGACGGAGGCACATCTCGTTGGTTGGGATGGCCCTAGAGGGAAAGGCGACGTAAAATACCATTTGATTGCAAAGTCTGGCCTGATACAATGTCATACACCATTTTTGATTCGCAGTGCATACTTTTGTGTAAATTTTAATATGTTTTGAGTTCGTATCTTCAAATTAGAGTTGAAGGTGTTGTGATAATATAGTATCGTTTGTACATAACAGTTTCATTTATAATCTGTTGTGTGTAGTCACGTTTTAATAAATTATTGAGATTGTAAATAGAAGTGAACTAAAGGGTATAGTTGTGATGAGTTTTCAAGCCAGGTTAATCCCCGTGATTATCTACTTGTTGTAAGAAAATACAACAGTGCCAAATGTGTGACCTCATATGCAATCTTTCCAGGACCTTTGATGAAGGGCTGTCAGTCTTAATTAGGGAAATACCTTAATTTTTTAACTGAAAGTATGAAATGTATAATGGCATTTTAGAGACCGTACCGGTACTCTATTTTTCAAGGAAACAACTAAAACGCGGAAATTTCGTGGAGATTTTTTCAGTATGCTCGAGGTTTGGTAGCACGTACACATGTGAACAATTGTTTTCAATAATGAAATTTACTAAGAGCAAGCTAAGATCACGCATTTCTGACGTCCATTTAGAGATGTTCTGCTTCTTGCTTCATCTGACTTGTCACCAGATGTTGAAAAACTTTCACAAAGCAAGCAGCATCAAGTGTCATATTAATGTTGTGTTGTTGAAGTGTGAAAACATATGTTTTGCTATTTTCGTGATTAGTATGATTGCGATTGTAGCAATGTAGCGTAATATACTGAAGCGAGTCTGAATAATAGTGTTAGTAAAAATTTCGGTATTTGGCTCGTGACTAGCAAAAGGTTTCGAACCCCTGCCTTGGGGGTAAATTTGACGTGCCTGGGGGTAAATTTTTTAAGCGAAAAATTTACACTCTTACCAACTACCATAAGCATTTGTAGAAGTGAGAATATATAAAAAGGTTGGGAGGGGTAAATTTTACTCTTGAAATTTGCCGAGGGATAAATGAGAGAATAAAGATTGAAAACCCCTGCTCTGAGGTCAAATAGAAAATTTTGCTCAAAAATTACCATTAACATATCTTTATTTTGTAAAATGATGAAGTCTTAACAATGATTCTATACCGCTACCCGTGTTAGGGCTTACCGATGTGACTTGTTGTCCATGTCATGTGTGTGTGTCTTTGAATGAGATCCCGATAATAGCCTATAGGCATTGCCGTAATATATTGTTTTGTATTGCATTATCATTTTTTTGGTGCACTCAAGAGCAAATTTGTTTTTTTCAGCATTTTTATTATCGAGTAAATTTTACTCCCGCCTGATAAGACCCAATAAGGTTGAACCGGTCGTGGTTTATTGACATGGTGGAATAGATTACTGTGTTGTACCGTATGATGTTGATGGCCGTTTTTGAGCAAAATTTTCTATTTTATCACTAATTTTAGGTGAAAACCTTTTTTTATACAAATTCGTCCTATTACAATCTCTTGCATCTTTCATTGTTTTCTCTTTTTAGCACATTGGGTCCAAATGGCTCTTCGGTTGTAAAAGATTGCCGACCATTGCTCAAACCTCATTCGTAAAAGCTGATTCACGCTATGAATTTCCCTGTTTCAGTAGAATTTAATTCTATGGAATTTTCCGCGGATTTCGCCGTTTTACTTTTTTCCATTTTCCGAATTAATTGAATTGGGACTTGGTTGGTACAATTTTGGTTTGTAGACATAGGCTAGTTAGCTGAGTAGGTGTTTTGGTGGATAGGCATTCAGGAAAAGGCACAGTGTTGCCTAATATACCGATTAACTGAAAGTAGTAGATAGGTCTTGATACATTGCAAAATTACTGACAACTGGTATGGATCGAATGACAAAAGTGCAATATAGACGAAAACCTAACTTCTTTGAACGACTTGGAAAAAGTTGCACTGGAGTTTTTATAGGATTTTGCATGTTCTTGTTTGCCTTCGTTATTTTGTACTACAATGAAGTAAGCAAATAGAGTATCCTTCTGCTACTAAATATAATACTATGCATTGTACCTGTAAAAGTATGGGAACCAACTGTAAAAGACTAAAATGGTTAAAACCTGAAATGACTAGCCTAATGAGGCCATGCTTACACTGCTATGCTTTAGAGCAGGAGTTCTCAACCTTTATTCTCCCCAATTTCAAAAGTAAAATTTACTCCCAAATGTTTTTTATATTTCATTTCTACAAATGCTTATTATAATAGGTAAAAGTGTAAAGTTTTTACTAACAAAATTTATCCCAAGGCAGGTCAAATTTAACCCCGGTTAAGAACCCCTGCTTTAGAGAGAGCAATTGCTTAGACACTTGCACCATACATTTGCAATCATATATTAATTTTCAGACAGGAACATTACCAGAAAATATTTGATTAACAGTTGAAATATCTAGGTGGAAGAGTTGGGCTGAATTACTACAGTTATCTTTAGAGATCGAATCCTCAAAAATAATTTAGACAATGATTCTGACCCCCATTAAGAGAATTATGAGACAGTGGCCTTGCAACCTCTTTACTACTCATCCACTTTTTGATTAGCCTACAGAATTTTCCACTATGTATTTTGCTCATCTTTGAAAAGGATGTCTGCTGCTGACATACAGCATAGACTTGAAGCATTAAAAGCAAACACTAATGTATTGAAATGAAGGGTTATTACAGCAAAAATAAGAAATACCAGTGATAAACAACGGAGCAAAATAACTAGTTTATGCTTAGGTTACATTTTTGAGTCATATCTTTAAGCAGTGGATAGAGTACCAGTTTAATCTTTTTCATTTTCAACCCTATAGGACCAATAAAAATTTTTTATTGGTTCATATATACATGTGCTAAAGGTATTGCTACGTTGGTTTTAGCCATATGTCCTGTCTAGTGGGACTTACAAACAATTGGTTGGTAGTAATAATCATGTGAGAAAAAATGCATGATTAGGATTGGGAGATAAGTAGAGTTGGGTAGTTTTATTGTGTGGTAGAGAATTTGAGAGGAATGGATTTAAAAGAAGGTCCAGAGCAAATATCATTAATAGGTTTATTCACTGCTCACAGCAATTTTAAAAAACCAAAAAAGTGTTTGTTATTAGAAAAAACACATGAAAAACTTAAGACAGTGGCTATTTTGCCGTCAGTGGCAATTTGCTCTTTGAGTCTATTTTGCCATAATCATTCACGTGTGTTTATATAGCCATATTTGCAATTATTACGCCAGTGACACTGTGGTGTAGTGGATAGTGCGCTGGTCTTAAGGTACCATGGTTGCAGGTTCGAATCTCAGCTGGCAGGGCATTAAAAGAAAGGCAGTATACACCAAAGGGGCAGGCCCGGTATGTAAATGTTCGGGGCAGTGTACACTGGAAGGGAGTGTACAGGGTGGGAGATAGAGACTGGGGGAGCAAGATTTTTTTAATTGGTTTTTAAAATTGACCAATCAGAAACTACCAAAAGTCACATGTTTAGTACGTCATTTAGATTGACCAATCACAAATAACTCATGGAAAAATAGTCTCTGAGGGTAAATTGCCGTCGCTGGCACAATAGCCACTGCCAAAACTTAACAAAACGCATGTAAAAACTAACAAGCAAGGTCAAAAAACATTCCAATTACATTCTGTGTAGCTCAATTTTTATGCAACCTTGATGGCAGAGCCAGGAGGGTGTGTTTTTAATGTTACAAGTATTATAATTTTCACCTCAAGTTTACAATAAAAAACTGTAAAAATTTTACAATCCACTCTGTGCACTTACATGCTCTTAACAGGTACACTATCTTAGTGTGTACCATGAAGAGAAAAGCATTGTGAAGTGCTTTTTTTAATATGTACCCTGCAAAGAAAAGCATTGCAAAGTGCCTTGTTGAAGTGCTCAAAGACAACTGTGAGATGCTTGGAATGAGTGAGTTTTGAACATTCATTTTAAGTATTCCAAGTCACACAGCAGTCTAATCCGTCACTTGATGTTCACTTGTTTAATTCATGTTTTTAATAAAAATATGCTACTTGTTATAATTTGCCAATCATAGGAAACTGATGTAGGTCACCTGTTTTATCAGTTTTAATGGCTTTGCAACGTTTCGGACCCAATAAAGACTAAATATATTTTATGTTAAATAAAATCACAACTGATATATTAGCATATTGGCGTAACTTTAGGAGGTAAATTTAATGATCTTGAAAGGGTAAATATTCATTTCCATTCTAAACCATACCTACATAAATATTCCAGTCAGTATTATATAATCCTACTACCATATGACAATAAAACTGCATGCCAGTTAAGTGTTTCCCACAGTTTTGCTTGAAGGTGCATTCAGTTATTTTCAGCTGATGCAAATGCAACATCATGACACACAAGCGATGTTATAAATGTCATCAATAAGAATTCAGGTTAAGAATTCTTATTGATGACATTTATAACTTTAAAAGTGGAAAATTAAAAAGTTGGAACTGGTGCTCTAGTCACTATCTTTTTTGAATTGCTGTAATTTCACTGGCTTGGATTGTGCAATTCTTCTCTCAGAGTGAAATATTATTTTATTGTCCCGATCTATTGGTCTGAGGCTGTGTTCTCTCTAAGATTTTGTAAAGTGAGTAACTGCTGGGGCAAGTGCAAAACTACTGGCAGATGTACAAAACTGCCAAATTTTTGTACATATAAGCTGTTGCACTAACTTAAGTAATTTATTTTGAAGATTTAAAAAAGGAAATTTTTTTACACTGCTATTCATTCATTCATTGTATAGGCTAGGCTAATAAAAGATTTACTGTGGTTTTCTCAATTCTGTGTGAGGGTTTTGCAACCTAAATTTTTTCTAAAGCAATAAATCGTCTCACGTAAACATCACCTAATTGTGATGCAACAGCGACTTACAGCAAACCACACACTGTTTTCACACTTTCTTTTTATGTGATGTGGAATTTGTTTCTACCAGCTTTGCTTGAACTGCAGCAGTGGTTTCCAAAGTTTAGGTTGTGACCCACAGTTGGGTCAGTTGAAGATTCTTTTGGGTCACTTTGTAAAAAAAAGCATTGATTATTGATCATTTATTATAATATCTAACTCTTGTGCTTAAGCATTTTCTTGACCAAAAGAACCATGGCCCTTTCCATGTTTCTTGAATTTCAGTACCAAGGTAAAATTTCAAAATTTTTTCAATTTTTCATAAACTTTGGATTTGATTAACTTTCTGCTAATGTGTTTTCTTCACCGAATTTAATTGTACTCCCAAATTTATTTTTGTAGTAAGATTGAAAGAAAAGTAATTTGATTTTTGTATGCTTGTAATATGAGCATACAATTGTTGAAAGCATTAGTCGTTTTCTTGTTTTAATGCGGTTTATTTACTCATCTAGTTTCGACTTAGTAAAAAGCATTATTATCTCATGTAGTTTTGAACTCATGTAGTTTTGAGTAAATAAAAAGCATTGCAGCAATAATAAATGCAGTTGCGATTTTACTAATTGTTATATGCTGTTTGCATAAAATTGATTGCACTCAAAGCCATTTCAAATCACTCTGAATAGAAAATTTTTCTGAAAGATCTACACAAATGCAGATTAAAGTATAAATTTGGTCAAACTTTTCATTGAAATATCAAATTTCTTGAAAAATTTGGCATGCCTCATTTTGATCTGCTATGCCTTTGCTGTTGGTAAAGTGGCAAATATCACATCATAGAAACTTGACAGCCTGCATTTTTTGTTGTTACAAAAATCTTCACCATGTGTCCTTTGGTAAGCTTATTCAAACATATTCGTGGATCACCAGATTTTACTAACATTGATTTGCTTGAAAATTTGGGTTGCTTTAAGAAAAGGTTGGAAACTAGTAGATTATAGCATCAATTTGTCTACAATGACACACCGTTTTTTTATTTTCTGCAGAATTCCTGCTTTTTACATTTTCATTTGTGCTTATTAATAACACCCTATTTATCCCCCTGATTTATTGGTTTCTTTATAATGGTGCTTACTGTCCAGCTATTTAGACCATTTTCGAACTAAACAGAGGTCTGTAACCTGATTAAATATTTTTGTGAATTTCAGTGATGACCTCAAAAAATTAATAATAAGTAAATTTTTCTAGGTTTCTGTGGTGATGACCAGATATAATTGTAGACCAAGTCGTCAGGCAAAATTGTCCTTTTTTTTCTTGTAATGCAGGCTGAATAAAACATTGGCCCACTTGTAGATTAGGGCCTACTGGTTAAAAATTACTGGTTCAGGCCATCATCTCTGCCACAAGTAATCATTATTTTAATCCAGTTAAGATGCCTGCTTGTGGTTGTTTCTTGTTTACTTTGCTTCGTTTTTGGCAGCAGAAACTGTAGTTATCTGCAAGTCAAAGATCTCCAACGCTGACCTAAAAACAAATCCAAATAACAATTGTGCAAGCATAAATGCCTACTTTTCAAAATATCTTTGTAGGGAAGCAAAACTGTGACGTTACTCATTCAGTGCCATAAAAATTTGTGAGATCATCTCAGCCTTTTTAAGTTTAAAAAGAAGTAACCTACCCGTTATTCGTAGGCTGAGGCAAAAGACGTGGTCATTTCAGTCAGTTCATGATTACTGACTGCTGTTCCAATTAAGTTCTAGTAAGAACTGAGTATGACTTAGATTAAATGTGCTTACTCAAACTCTACGACGTTTGCCACAATCATTCATAAACTGAATAATATCTGGTTGACAGGGCATGTAAATAAAATGAAGTATATGCAGTCATGAGCTTAAGCAATACCACTGTTGTGAAATAGTGCGATGCTAGGTTGCCTCGACTACAATGAAATATTACAACTTCAATTGTGGCGTCATTATGTAAAATTATTAAGGTAGTTATATTCCCCTACCACAATCAAAGTACAGATTAAATGTAGCCTATCTATTCAGTTCCTTTTGGTTCAAAAATAAAAGCGGTGGTCATTCCTTTGCTCGGCTTTTGGGGTTCTATAGTCTTCAGCCATGCCCCCATCCCTCCAAAGGGTCTGGTAGCAACAACAACAACAACAACATAACCATTCCTGAATCAGAGTCTTTGCGAAGGGATGATAAAATAAAAGAAAGCCTAGTCAAAACTAAACAGTTTATATTTGATTTTCCAGCAAAGGTTGTGGTGACCTTGAAACAGCGCTAGCATTTAGAGTGCTGCCGCAATGCATTCCATTTTTTCTTTTGGGTTTGACTTTTCAAAACCATAGAGGTGAAACTCGACCTCAAAAAATTACGAACATTTTTTATTGAATAATAATGCAAGAAAACAGTAAGTACCTAAATAAAAACTGGCTTTTAAGGAGGTTTTTTTGATGGATAATAAAATTTCTGTTATGGCTGTGAGACAATAAAGATAACTTTTTCCTGTACTGCTATCCATAGTTGCCAACCTAAGAAATTTTTATTCTATAAAAGTGTTTGAAATTTTTGATGACCAACTTCGTGAATTTCTCGTTTTGGGCAACTACCTTTTTTGAGGTTTTAAGGAACCAAACGAAAATCCAAAATAATGCTTTATTAAACATAATCAAATTAACATAACAATAATTAACATAAACAATCCACCAAAGCTTTTCGTCCCCTCACGGGGACTTCATCAGGGCTAAACAAAAGAAAAGAAAACAAACTTTATTCTTAAATTAAATTTTATATGGTATTAAGATACTGGTCATTGATAATTCAGTTAGTAACGTTTTAGCACTGTACCACTCAATGGAACACTTGTAGGAGCGACTTGGCTCCTTGTGAATAACCGAGTTTTATATTAAGGGATGGCTTAAGGCGTTTGATTAGGAACGCTTCCATTAGTTCGGTTTCAGTTGTTTATGTTAATTATTGTTATGTTAATTTGATTATGTTTAATAAAGCATTATTTTGGATTTTCGTTTGGTTCCTTAAAACCTGGAAGAAAAGTTCCCCCCTATCGGAAATTTACCTTTTTTGGTGATCAAGTTTCTCTTCTGTGAGTTTTGCTAAGAGATTAGTTTATCCTTACACCGGTAAACCTACATAAATGAATGCACTTTCATGTTGAATCAAAACACAGTTTTGGAGTGGTTTATGTTTTATGGGCTAGTAATTCATTCAGAAGGGCAATTTTTTATTATCTCCAAGAGGTGCCATTTTGCCATGAGCCAATTTGACTGTACTAAAAATTATCTCAACCAGCAATTAGCAAACGTTTAACCAAAAACATTTTTAAGGACATCAAAACTAGAATTCGTATTTTTGCTTCACATTTCGAGGCTTATTTCATTCGTGACTGTTAAGCTATAAAAGCACATTACTCTCGGCTTCGATTTGATAAAAAATTTCTTAAGGGGGCCCTTAAACTAGAATTGATTGCAATTATTTTTTCTTCTATTTTTCATAGCTTGCAACGAACAGTTTTTTATGTGCCCTCCCTGCACGCAGTTGGGAATGCATGAAAAATTAGAAAACTTTTTATTTGTGCAGCTACTTAACTAACTTACTACAAATAGAAAATGTTTTTGAGATTATTAATGCTCTTTCTTTTGAAGTCCCCACCAACGAGTAATCATAACGTGAGAAAGCCGTAGTTGCTAACCTCGTTTTTCGTTGACGTAGGTGCACTAAAGAGATCTTAAAAATCGAAGCAGGCCTGTCGGCATCTGCCATATGTTTACTGACTAGGGCACAACGTATCTCGTTGTCTTATAAGACACGAGTTTTGGCAGCTCTGTCGCTAGCCAATGTGGCTGTCTGTGAGCACAGAGAGGCGATCTGTCTCCTACCACTAGTCTGCTAGGCGGGGTAAGTTATGTTTGCTATTTTTAACTACTTTGTAAAGTTGATGTCTAGTCACAAAAAAATAGCAAGTGATTTAAAAATCATATTTTGGCTTTGTAGGGATTGTCAGTGGAAACTGCGCTGATGCTAGATGAAGGGTTGAAAGAAACTGTACCTCTTGATGTAACGGCAAGATTTGCGTTTGACGGAAAACTTGTCCATCATGTGGGGGTTCTTCAAACAGATCAGGTAGACTATGAAATTTTTGTTTGTTTTTATTGAATTATTTACAAAAAGTAGTATTTGCTCTTACGGAAAACCTATAAAATCTTGTTATGAAGCTGATAGATTTTTGACAAAGCAAACGGCAATCTATTGTAAAATCTGCTGTTTAGTTTTTACGGTGTTATTTTCGAGCGTTGAACTATTATTTGTTGCATTTTAAGTTGCATTTGTCAAAAAGTATACAGAAATTTTAGCTATTTCTGTTCAGAAAAAAAGTTTGCTTTATCCCATTTTAACCAGACTCTTGTGCGTGTGAGGATCACCTTTTTGAGAAGCCATTGCGTCCGTAGTCTTATTGGTAAACTTATTTAGAAACTCGTTGATGATGTCTTTGATCTCCGCCTCAAATGTGTTAAATTGTTTCGGAAAATTGAAGTTTATCAATGGGTGGAATACTCTGAAGTGAAAGAAGTTGATGAAGGGGAGAAAGTTCGACAGGAAATAACTTACAGCTACTCTACAGAGTGGAAATCACATTTGGTAAAGAGCAGGGACTTCGCAGAAGAAGTGGGACATCGCAATCCATCGTGAGTTTTATGTTTACAAGTTATTACTAGAATCAATATAAATAGCTTCCTACTTTTAAGTGACGCAGTCAATGTAATTGGAGTGATCTGATTGTTTGGATGAGAAATGTTTATTGCATGTTTTAACAGAAAAATGCCCATTGAAGAGAAAAGCTATTTTGCTGAGTCAGTAAATGTGGACGGAATTCGTTTGTCTTCCTACATGCGCTCACAAATCAATTGGATTCAAACCATAGAGAAATTGCCCGCTCCGAAAAGAGGACTTGACGTTATACAGCATTTGCACTATTACTATATGGGAAAAAATCCCCACAATCCATCTGTCGGGGACACAAGAATTCATTTTCAATGCAGCGGTGTACCTCAAGGTTCAACGTTGGGTCCGTCAGATAAGGTAAAACTCTTCAATGTACCGGTTTAGATCTTGTTGGTAAGTACTAGGTCGTGTATTAAAAATTTCGACCTGGATTGGTTTAAGCGTGTGTGTAATATGTTACTTTTCATTTTTCAGCTGTATAGAATTTCACTTAAATTGTGGACGTTACTGTATGGATACCCACTGTTCTCATTTTTGCATATTATATATACAGTATATATTTTTGTTTGAAACTAATTTTTAACTGCAATCTGCTGATCACTAGACGATCAATCTAGGACTGCCATATGTAATCTCAGCAGTGAGCACTAACAGGCTACTTAGTAACATTGATTGCTTTGTAGCTGCTTGTATTTCAGGTTACAATCATCGCATTGCTCTCTGGTGATGTATTTCTTCCTTATCGAACAAAACGAAACAAGCATATTGATATTTTGTATCGCGGATCAAAGTCTATAAGTGAAGTTTTCAATTCCGAAAATGCATTTAATTCGTCGCGAACTTGGATCCTCCGAGCATTTGGGACCATTTTGATGTTCGTTTCTCTTTCTATAATGTCAAGAGTGATTGTAACTTTAGGTAAGCTAGATATTTGCAAACATCGATCAATCTCCAAATAGAGCACAGGGTCTACGCATTATTGTTGGTAGCACTAAGAAATGTCTGCTACCCGATGGTTGCGACATGTAGTGCAAAAGACAGGCCAACAATGTCATAGTTTTTGAGACGGTAAAAGGATAGGCTCTCGACCGTGGAGCTTGGCAAACACAGTGGTTTCGTTACCAATGCCACACTGCGAAAGGTTTCCATTGCAATGCAGCACCCCTATCTTACAGTTATAACCATGATTGATCTCAGTAAAACTGCTTGACTCTAAACTAGATATCAATGTGAGTAGGTAGTGATTAAAAGAGCGTGCATGCGCCTTACATGTGAGCAGAAACTTTTGACTTGCAGATTAATAGAACTATCTCTTGAGACCTGATGTATTTTCAGCCAAAAAAGTGTAAAATTTTCATTACAATTTCAGCTATCATTTTGTTTTGTATATAGTTTGATTTCAAGTAGAAAAACAAGTTTTTATGGTTTGACGATGCAATGAGAATGTTGCAAAAAGGTTTTATCTTTACCAAGAAAAGGGTGGAGAAAAAGTCAACTGCACGTGTATACTCTGCAAAGACACTTAACCCAATTCTTTCGCCTCTACTTGGCAGATAGATGGTGAGGCCAAGCAGGTGGTTTGTCTAACCAAAGACTGAGAAAGAGAGCATAATTTTTATGTACAAATGGATTAAGAATTTTTAAACAAATCGTTTCAATTTGCTCCTATTTATTTTAATTTAAAATCACCTATTTATTAACAGTTGATTGGATACCAATTGTACGTGATATCTTTTCGGTCAGCGTGAGTATGTTCAATTTCTCTCTTGCGACTTTCCTTTCACTGACAACCATTGCAATAAGTTGGCTACGATTTCGGCCGTGGATCGCTTCAGCTCTTTTTGCTGCTGCAGCGTTACCGTGGTACATATCAAAGAAGAGAGCACGTTCATATCTTGCGAGATAGTGCAAGTATCGTGTTTTAGACATGCAGCTCGCAAAATATAAAAGAAGCAACGCTGGTTTAGTTTATGATGAAGTTTTGGTTGAGCAGTATTTGTTAGTGATTTTTTTAAAAATTGGATCTGTTGCGAGGGTCTTGAATTGTCTTTAGAATCCGTTTTCCATTTCAACATTGCGGTTTTTCTAAAAGTGTAGGTGGAGTTTAAATACATGTACTGCAATATCTACTCGAGTGTAATGTTGCAGTGTATACAAGTGGAAGCCGAATTTCGTTTCTTTTTATGCGTGCTTATTTCGTGCTTTGTAGGCCTATTTTTCTTCAACGTAGAAGACTTATCATGGTGGTATGTTTTTAAGTTCATACATTTCTTCACAGCTAGCCTATATTTGTTTATCGTTGCGATACATGTGATATTGTTCCTTCGTCTTGAAGGTTTTTGTGTACTGCGATTAATATATCTAACGATCATATTCGTGCATTGCATCTTCGATCTCAGGACGGTTTGTTTGGGTCTAAATATAAAACGAGTTATCAAGAAATGGCGAAATTTATTGCAAATTGCTGTCGCTAAAAGCAACTGAACAGAGGAAATAAAATTTCGTGCTTTGTATTTTTCATATGCGAGAGCAAAACGTTTAAGCAATTGAAAATGCGGCAACGGTTCTGGACATTAATAAATTTTTAACGTTTTGATTATCCGCATGTTAATCACAAAAATTTACTGTTGACAGTCTAGTGTTGATAACCGCAACCTACTGATGCGTTTTCATATTGGCAATATTGTTTTGATAATAATTCGCCGAGTAAAATCCAATGTTCAATCGGAACAAGCCGTGAATATTTGACTTTTTGTCATGTATCCGTTATTTTAGTGCACTGTTTGAGGAACGTACTTCATCATATTAACCCATTCTGAAAAGTAACGAAATTTCTTTAAGTTCTGTAGCAATGTGTCGGTCTGTTAAGAAATTAATCAGAAAGGTAAACGCAATTTATAAAACAAAAGTTAAATATTTTTATCCTCTGGTCGCTGGAAAACTTTTTTCGGCAACATAACGTAATTGTAAACAAGGCCGTGGAACTCCCAGGCGTGCTGCAACACAAGTCTCTTGAGAGGAAAAGCAGATTAAGAAGATGTATTTGTTCAAATCCTCTTTGATGTTGCAAAGGCCGCTGGCATGAAGCATCTTTTTTATCTGAAGCAGGAAAAATAGCCATGTTAATGCCTTTCTCAAAGAAACAACAAAACCATCACAAGGCATGTTCCAATTAACAACAGCAAAAGCTGATCCGATAACTCAGCCTTATTAATGTCGGTGATTGTGTGCATATGCTTTTGAGAAAGACATCGGCCAAACACTATTTTGTTTGGTGGATCACAACAAGCAGTTCTAAATTTCTCATCTGAACAATTAAGCCTGCCATCTAGCTTGACGTATTTTGCAGTTCTGACAATAGTGTTGAAGTGTACTTAGTACGCGCATGATTTAGGCTTTGTTGTGATGGCGAGAACAGTACATGCGACTGCTTGTGGCATATTCCTATACTTGCAAAAATATAGTGAAGCCTACCACCACCATCGTACAATTCCGGTATTGGTTAAACTCTTAAGAATGGGATTGCTGCTTTCCATAATACTTGAAATGAGTAGATTAAGAAATGAAATGAAAGAGTTTCCAACATGACTATTGGCATGTAAACAACTGCTACTAATGAGATGAGCACCTTCATAATCCAGCATTCCATCTTGATTTTTATCCCCATCATTCATCATTTCATCAACCTCCCATTTTTCTACGAGTTCTCCTGTTCCTTCCATAGCAACCTGAACAAAAATATTTGGTCAACATTACTTTGACAATACAAAATAGTTTCGAAGTATTCAAGTGTTAATTCACAAGTTGTGATGATAAATCCCGCAGATAAGCATTGATTACTGTACTTTTTATAATATTTTTGCCGGCTCGATTTTTCTTACTTTTAATTCCTCCCATTCAATAAAACCATCTCCATTTAAATCAAATAAACGAAATGCTTCGGAAAGTTCTTTTTCGTCTCGCTCCGGTATTTTTGATTCCTCTTCCGCTTGCATTTGTCGGTACATCATCAAACAAAACTCTTCAAAATCGATTGTTCCACTTCCTAGGGAAAAACGAAAATTTGTACCGTCAATACAGTAGTGTAGAACTAAAGGCTATAAACTATAATAGAATACGTAATCAATAATTGAGCACTACCAGTACGTATTCTTTGACCTCTTGTCGTGGGTTGGATGTGTGAAGCATTAGTAGCAGCAACCTACTACAATTATTCATAGTTGCTGATACCAAAAATAATGTAAACTTACGATACGGAATTTTAAATCTTAACATCACGGTATAGATCAAAACCATTTTCAAAATAAACTCCGTTGAATCAACTCGACCTCATTCCTGAAGAGCCATACGTTTTTTAAATATGTGCAATTTATTCTCAAGTATTAGAGCAAGCATGGACCTTGTTTCAGGAAGATGGTGGGACACATCCCCACCAACTTTTAGACATTTTATGTTCATTTTACTTGGTAGGTTAAATTCGTAGTACCGGTATGTAACTGCCATAATATGCGTGCGACATAAAGTTTGTCCCACGCAAATTTTATCAACAAACTAGGTCTGCGAGAACAAGCAAAACAAAGAATTTTTATCCTAATTAACTCCTGTACCGTCCAAATCAACTTCAGCCACCATTTCTTGAAGTTCTTGGGCGGATGGATTCTGCCCTAGCATTCTCATAACCTTTCCTAACTCCTTTGTTGTAATTGTGCCATCGTCGGAGTCCGCCACAAACACCTCAAAAGCAGCTCTGAATTCTATCAATAAAGCGTGGTTGCAAACGCATAAACAAAGCAACTTAAACGGTGGTGGAATTCGATTATTTTTTTAAGATTGTTACCGCTTTGGTCTTTTTTCCAAACAAGGCATTTTTAGTGCTCCACCTCCCAAAAAAACAGTTTTAAAAACAGACTATATTAACCCTGAGTTTTGAGGCTTGAAAAGCTTAAATATACTACAACAATGTAGGCCAATCTTAAACAAAAATCAAACCCAAATTAACCTTTCGTATTTTAAGCATAAGAATGAGCTATTTTTGAAAACTTGCTCCTATCTTTTTGTTGTTGTTCTTACCCAAACTAAAAATTGACGACGCAAGCAAACATACAGTCATTTCAAAATTTACCTGCTTTTTGGTCTTCTGTTAAGTTGATATCCTGAAAAACATTTTCAAAGTCTACATGGATAATAACTATCAGTGGCGTACCGAGATATCCCCTATGCGCGCCTCCCCCCTCAGGTTCTCTTCAAGAAAACGTAAAATGCCATTTCCACTTATTGTGCTGCTAACGTTTGCGAATTAGTCCCCTAACAAAGCTCTTAGAATATTGATCTCCAAAAAAATGGTCTTCATCACAATTGTCCAGCGAAATTTATAAAAAAGCATTTTCACGCCTCTCCCCAGCGAATTTCTGCGTACGCCCCTGACAGCAATGTAGCTCTAAGAAATTCATTTTATCAAAAATACCTGGTAGCCAGAATAACAGTATATGTAGCTCTAAGAAGTCTGAGAACTTTCATAACCTATTCAAAAGATTAGCCTACAACTATTTTTATCCAGTTATTGTTAAGCCCAATTTATGTAAGAGAGGAAAGAAGATGTACGTCCTTCTTTTTGGAGAACACGTCCTTCTTTACAAGAAAACAAATAATTGCGTTTGAGTTCACACAAAATACCCAAATGTCTCTTTCGATACCGATATCAATAACATGTTTCAATACAAAAACCCACAAGTAGTTGCATTTTTCTCTAATTACTGTATAAAAACAATTAAAAATTCAGGTCATTGATTTACTTTTGTCAAAAGCAGCTGGGTTTAAAATTTTAGTCAGCGCCTGGATTTAAACCTTGGAAAGATTTTTTACCATATGTATTTTACCCCAGAAGAAAGGTAAGGTTGTTGTAGTCATCGCGTTGATTTTGATCCCAAAGTGGTGTCCTTTTTTTGTGTGATGAAACTATGATACTCCTATAGTCATTACCACGTGGCACCATCGGCAAGGGAGTAGCCAGAGAAAAGGAGAGCAGAAAGACAATTGGCCCATTCCGAAAGATTTATCAAAACCCTGTTTTTGACGGAATTTCTAATTGGCCTCTAAAAACTGTCATCGTTTGAGCTTAAAACCAGCAAATACTTCTTCATTGGCTTAATACTTCTGATCAAAATCCTGAGTGCTTTATTACACAAAATATCTGAATTAAGCATAAACAAATTTTGCCCCAAAAAATATTTTTGACAGGAAACGGCCCAGAGCTATGGCAAGAATCTTCGGACTGGTTTCGAACTCACAATCAGAGCCAGCCGGTTGAGATCTGTTTTTGCTGGATGGTCTGGCTGTTTCACATAGCGAGGTTCTGCTTTAAATGTTCAAAAAAACTAACTGAAACGGAGAATAAGATTCACGGCTAACAGTGCTGCATTTCTGTCAAAAAATGCAATTTTTGAGTTTTGCTTCTTCAAGATGTTTTAAGAGATCTTATCTTTTTTCCTACAAAAATCAAAAACTCCGCCGATTCTAAAGTTGGCAACATTTTGATGTAGTAATTTGGAAAAAGCTTTCAAATACGATGTTTCTTCTAAAAAGCAAAAAATAAAGAAAAAACTGAAGTTAGCGTATTAAATTTCTTCTTCTAATATCTCTTACCATGTTTATATTCCAACCTTTTTGCTGCAGCAGCTTCTAACGTCAGTGTTAGGTGCTATTGTTGTTATCTCTTTGACTAAGCAACCAACTGCCCAATTACATTAACGCAATCGACCGTTAGATTGAAAGGCGTTGACAAGTTTTTTTACGTCTCTCTCGCAAGAGTCATATTTCATATGCTGTTTATTTTAAATGGTGCTGCCATGCATTCACGAAGTTGTAATCACTCCCAGGTTCCATTTGGGAATTACTTTCAAAATAATGGGACAGAACTGCCTAAAAAATTTTGATTAATAGTTTTTGATCTTTTGGATAAGCAAAATCGTCGGTAGGGAAGGAGTAGATCCAGGGCGTCAATATTGTAGGGGAGGTGGACAGATTAGCAACTTGTCTATCGATGCAGATATTTATATTCTAATAGTGACTGATCTTATTTTAAAAAGTAATTAAAGCATAAGGTTATCAGTTTTTTTAATTCAAGGCCACATTTATTGCGTCCCCCCCCCCCCCCCAGGTGGAGCAGACTTTGAGATGCCACTTCTGATAAGTCATTTTTTGAAAGATTGCAATTCTACAGATTTTGCGAGGATAAAGACCTGATTTTTTTAACGTATGGCCGTGATTAGAAATGAAATATTGAGTTGTAAAAGGTTTTATCCTTCGCTCAGGAAAAACTTGTTGGTTGTTGTGTACACACCACGAATAGAAACATCAGTAATGCATTTTAAGTGATGAGCTAACCAGTGCCGTATGAAGGCTGTTGGAGGCCCCCTAAAAAAACTCCAGATAAGGCCCTTTGATATCAGCAAGCATTTAGGCAGCTGCGTGCTTTTTCGTGCCAGTTGCAAATTTGTCTCCTGAGCAGCGCTATTTCAAAACCTAATCAAGCTAAACTAATAATCTTGATTAAGGAAGAAGTTCTTAACTAAATAACTTGCATTGTTTAAACCAATCTAAACAAACTAAACCCATTTTTATTTACATTCAGAAAATAAGCAAACGCATGCACCGCAAGAACGGTATCAATATTCAAAAAATTTTTCTGGCACCTTTGCGGTGGCAAAAACATCAATGATGTCGTTGTAATCCAAACTGCGAACGCAAGCACTTTCAATAGATATTAAAAGCCAATAATGTAAGTCTGTCATTTATAGTTGTTGATCGATGAAAGGTTTTGATAAGTTTAACTTTACTAAAACTTCTTTCTGCACTGGCAGCGGAAATGGGCCATGTCATTACCACTCGTAAAGCAATGAACAAATTTGGGTAAACTTCCAATAATTGTTTTTTGCAGATATAACTAAGAAAATCTCTTGTTGTTTTAAGACTTTCTTATTTTTGTTGATGACATGTACAAATCGTTACAGCTCTTCTTTATTTCAAATGGATCGATGTCTCCCAGTTTGTCATGAAATGTTTTACAAGCTTCAAGAAAATTTTTTTCATCAAAGGCTTGCAAGAGGTTTTCTTGGCTAAGCAAGGAATTAAAAATTTCCGTCACAAAATGCGTTTGCTAAAACCGATCATTCAGTGAAGCAATGGCATGATCGACAAGGTGCAAAAAAAAAGTTAACTTTGAAATGTGATTTTTGTGACAATTCACTGCTTTGATCTTCTGATTCGTAGTCAAACATTCTACTTCTGTTTCTTTTTCTCTTTTCCACAAACGCACTCTACACCAACATCCTCAGCAATCTCACGACCGCTTACCATGGCGGTGTTGTAGCCATTCTGTCGATAATCCTGCAAGAAAGATTGCATGGTATGGATTTCACTTTTTATAACATCCGATGAAATGCCGCAAGTTTGCATAAGTTTGCTCGTTTTGTTAACTTGAAACAAAATATCATGCCACATAACAATTGCCAAAAGGAACTTCCATGATGAAATTACATTTATCAGAGAACGAACGTCGTTAACTGTTTCCCGTCTCGTTTTTTGTAAGCAATAACTCCGCAATTCTTTCACTGCATCCAGAACGACTGACAAGTAAAATCGTAACGGTACAATACATTTAATTCGACTTTCCCAACGGATGGCCGATGGAGATGTGGGAACTGTGGGTCAGTGGTTCGCCATCATTGAACTATAGTATATGACAGGGGTGTGAATTTGTACAACGTGTGGCCCAAATGCAATACAACAAAGTGGATTTTTATGCCGGTCACTAGTACTAGACAGCCTGTGTGAAACGAAGATGCGGCATGCGGTCCAATCTATTTAATTGCGTTTGGCCCTTCAGCAATAAAGGTTGCACACCCTTGGCATACGACAATATGTGAAACTGGCAGTCTCATTAATCTGAAGAGGCTTTTTAAGATCGAGCAAGCGAGCGTTAAACTTATTGAGGTCATCCCTAGTTTTTCTGGTCGAAACTTTAAATTAGACTGTCTTAACACAGTCTTCACAGATATGCATATAATACACTGACACAACAGCTTTCCTTCCTTCGTTTCAACTTTACATAAACTGTCTTAAAGCAGCTTTCATGAAACTGTTTTAACGTTGAAATAGAAACCTTGCCTCTCTCTATCTGTACGCAACTACAAAGCGATTGCACAACACTTCACACCACATTGATTATGACTTAAATTTTCTCGAGAATTTTAACGCTCAAGGGCGAAGCCATAGAGGTTAAGTGGGGAGGGTCAAGACTTTATTAACGATTGGTCTTTTTCTGACATAACCACAACTTTACAAAATACTCTTATAGTGTCCGAACGTCCGCAATTCTTTTTCGAAGTTAACGAATCATGATATTACATGCTTAATCTACGGGCTATTCAATGAGGGCAAAAACAAGAAAAGTAAAAGTCAAGGGTAGAGAGATGACTCTAACTTACTAATACAATCTATATTGTGAGGCCCCTACAAATGGTTGCCCCCCCCCCGAGAGGGATACGGGGCTTCCTTGACACGGCACTGGAGCTACCGCCAGAAGAGCGAAGTGCTGACATCGGTCAGCATTTAGCACTTTTTCCAGAAGAACAGCAACGCAGAAACTACACGGCCCTTAAACGCAGAAACTTACGATTGCAATTCAGAGCTTTACAGGGCAAGATATGACGAATTATCTGTTTTAGCCTTTCGTATACTTTGAATTGTTTTAGCTGCATTAAACTTTTTCCGGGCATAAAACAGCATGCAAGTTTTTGGACAACGAGCATGGTGACTCGAAAACTAGAATTTGTAATAAAAAGAGATATCCGCTAGAAGGCGTAACAGCTATAAAGCACACGCATTGTCAACGAGATCGAATTTGAGGTTTTCATTAGCGCTACGCACCTTGAATCGCAAACTAAAAATACGGTTGAAGAGCAACGATTGTAAACATTGCGAGGAATTTAAACTCTCACATACATTTAAAAACCTTTGACCGCACTTTGATATATTTACAAAATACTTTCTCGGTCTCATTCTTTCTCTCTCTCTCGCCGCACTCTCCTCAATTATTTGAAGATATTTCTTCTCAATAATTAAGCTTATTGTCGAAAAATATTAAAACAAATTTACTGAAACAAATATAAAAATCGTAAAATACTGATTGTGTTTGAAACAACGCTAAACTCAATTTCGACATTAAAAAGAAAACGAACAAACTATAAACTGAAGCGCATTTTACCTGAATTAAAGCAAAGAAACATTTCTGCCAAAAAAAGGGCAAATGCTGTTTTATAAAAAATATAGGTAAAAACATTTTCGGTTTTAGGAAATCTCGTGATGACTTCGGAAAAAAATGTTTCTTTTCCCCAGATTCATCTGAATATTAGCCATACTGATGTCACCTACTTTAAATATTAGTTGTTAAAAGCTGTGCGAGAGCAAAAAAATTTAAATAAGACAGAGCCTGTACGGTTAATCACCAGAATATACGTGAGGCAGCATCCGGCACAGGCAACAGTAATCACCACCTCAAAGGCTATTGGCAGCCAATGTTTTTTGTAGACAAGACAAATTCAATTGGTTTCATTATGAAATCCTTTGCGTTCTTGAAGAATGTCTGCAAGTTGGAGGGCATAACGGGAAATTGAGGTGATTTTTATCAAGGCACAAAGGGAAACCATGGCATAGAGCTCTCCATAAATACGCCCGTGTTGTAGGTCGGCACAAAAAGATAAGCTCTTTTGCTTTGGGAACATTTTGAACTATTGTTTTATGTATAAAAGTAGCCAAGAGAAACGCAAGAGTCATGCTCACCCACCCACATACAGTCTTTAACCTGATGCTCATGTTGAAGTATTTTTGATTGAAATAGAAAAAAAATTTCCCGGTATTTGGCGTGATTGCAGAGTGCAGTGATATTTTTTACGATTTTTCAAAAGTTGGATTTAACTGACTTTAATGCATTGATATACATGTACTAAAAATTTTGAGCCTAAAAGTTGCATCAAAGCTATTTTATGTAGCATGTAGCTATATGATACAACATTTATCTGAAAAACTAAAAGCCGTGAATAAAACATAAATTGGGTCAAGTTTTTCTTGCAAAGTGAAGAATTTTTAGAATAAATTGCCTTTACCCCAAATTTTTTCTTGTTTTTTTCGCCACTGTTTCCATAATAAAATTATTTCTATTTTAAGGAAAACCAAAATGCGAGCTATGTTAATTTGATTTTACGTGTCAAAACCTTTTTTGTTCTGGTTTCTTTATCTATTAATAACTACAGTATATTTTTTTTTTATGTATTAATAGACCCAACAACCTTGTTAATAAAATGCGAAAGAAACTGAACGTTTGTGATTTAAGAGTTCTCTTTAGTGATAGCCCATGTGGCGTAATCTACGCTACAAGGTCTGGCTAGCGATATTTGTAGTGTTTTAGAAGTGATCACAATTTGTCCGCACTGCATATTGCTTTATCACGAGAAATTCTATTTCTACAACCTTACTCTCAACATGTAAAAACAACGCTGCAAGTTGGATTCGAACCCACATCTAATCAACCAGTCGAATAATAGTGACTGGCCAATCGGTGTAGAGCATGACTTAACCGGAATTATCATCTGAACTATTGTAGCGTAGATTTTAACAGAGCTTCTAAAACTGTGGGTCGCAAAAAAATGCACTAAAGTTTATGTTAGTAAGAGAAATTCAACATATTGTAAACTTCACAAGAAAACAAAATTTTGGTAATTTTTGGCGATGACCTTTATTTGGAAAACAAATCTGTAAACCGGCCTCTTAAGATTTTTTTTCCTGATGTGGAGTCGCAAAACGAGAAAGTTCGAAAAGGTCTGGGTTGTAGTACACGGTGCTGCTAGTTGTACGGTTAAGTAAGAATCTCCCCTAAGAAATACTCCTAAACAAAACCTTGATACACTTTTAAACCCTAATCACATAGCAAACAAGTTTATGTATGGAGACAAGGGTAAATCATATTCTGGTACAGTGCACATAGAATTCTCTTAAACTTTTCATAATCCCTTGCTTTACAAATAGCAGTCGAGATTGCCACCCCAAATATCTCTGGCCAACTCCCAAAACCACAAATGCGTTCAGTAGCTCTTCTACAACTGAATAACAAAAAATAAGTGATTAAGCAGTATTTGATGCAACGCTAAACAGCACAATTTGTGTAGCATCGTGTAAGCGTACCAGATTGTTGTTGCGTGTTGCTGTAATTAATCTACGAACAAACATGATGCAACAACGATTAAAACGTTAAGATTTTGAAAACAACAAATAAATCAAACTATGTTGTTGTTGTTGTTGCTCACAAAAGTAACTCGAGATGACGAAGGCGTTTCAGTGACGTCACTGTCGCAACTAATAGTCGAAACGGGGTCTGTTGTCGGAGCAGGTCCTCTAGCACCGGTTAAAAAATAAGACACTGCATTTATTGCGTTATGAAATCGTTGGGAAACACTGTTTGATCTGACGTCACCCACAGCGTTGTCAGCGGAATTTTGAACATTTTTGACGCTTCCTTTGTCTGTGTCGTCGATTTCAAAATAGTAATCAGGAGGAGGAAGTTCAGAATCACTGTTTTCATCAAGAACAACGCAAGCGTAGAGAGGAGGGGCAGTTGAATCATCATTGCAGCACCTGACCACCACTCTTTCTTCGGTTGATTTAGGGTTCGATGAAACAGCTATTTCGTGGCAATCAGACCCTGAAAACAATTCATTGTTTTCTGGTTTATTTGATGCCATTTTCGTGCCATCAAATCACAAGACAATGAATGTAATGAACTAGGATAATGCAAGATTAGGAAAAAACGCAGCAAATCGAAACACGCAATGAAGAAAGCGAGTAAAAATTTATCAAAACAGTAAAAAAATGTCAAGCAAGGTTGCGTCATCTAACGTCTATTGCGAGATTACATAACATCTAACATGTTGCGATGATTCCAAGGCGAATTTGAACACATGTTCGCGACTGAAAAGATGTTTTTGTAATTGAATGTTTCGCTGGAGTAGAGACATATACTGCAGAACTACTAGGTATTACTTTCAGCAAATCTACTGCTTGGCAGAATCCATAAAGCAGAACTAAGCAGCGTAAAGTGCCAGGCACAACAAGGCGGCGCGACAGTGAGGTTTGAACCCAGTATCATGCTGACGATCACAAAACAAAATACACTTTAATTCACTTCACTGTGCTTTCACACTATTGAAGAACTGCATATACTCCAGTCGGGATAGGAGCATTGCATGAGCTAGACATGATAATGACATACCTGATGCCAGAATGGTTCGAACTCTACCAGAAAGGATGTCATCGTAACTTGGTGGTTGATCGCTGTATACGGTTCTTCTTCCAACTGGTAAATGCTGGGAAATCCCTCTTGAATTTCTCCGTCTCTACAAAACAATTAAATTGAATTTCAAAAGCTTGTTTTAGGTCCAGTGCCAGAACAAAACTTTTGACCCACGTTATACCTCTTTTCTGGCACACTTGGACATTAGTTATGTCACCTCAATTTCCCGCCGAGGTGCATAAAATTACTTCCCCCTTTCATGTGAACCCAATTAGATAAACTACTTTTTGGCATACTGGTTTTTGCTGCCAAGTGTGACAAATAATTGATGCTCCCGATCTTCAAGTTTCTCCTACATCAAACGGTCAGCCTAGTTATGCTGTTACCGCTCTAAGCAGAGTGTAAAAGGATGGTTAAAAGAATATCTGTCAGATACAAAGCTTGTCGCAAACGCTCATAATGTCAACACTCACAAAAACCTTCTCTTTGCACGGCAGCCACGGCCTGTGTAACAGCAGCTTCGTCGCGATAAGCTGCTGCATTTTTCAATGTTCTGAACGCGTAATCATAGATAACATAATTGTCTATGGCGTAACACGGAAGTGAGATTGATGAAATTAGTAAAAACATGTCGAACGTTATTTCATTCATCACCAAACATGCTAATTAGTGTTTTGCAATGCAAAACGAAATAGCGAGTGACTTCTAAAAAACTGTCAGATCGAAAAATTGTTATCAAAGCTGCCGACCTGATGGTCAGGTCACCAACCGGCGTTGCGGCGCATTGGTTGAGCGTCTGCCTCGCAGTAGGTAGACCTGAACTTTGTCTCTTTTTCGAGTCATACCGAAAACTTTATGCATATTAATTATGGACCTCCTGCCTTACCCTCCGCCACAGAAGCAGGCCTAATGTAGAGGGTAAGATATGAATCTGAAATTACTCAGTCATAATTGAAAAGCGTGGAATGAACCTACATGGCCTGAGCACATAGTCACAGCAGGCATCACAACAGGTTGCCCCAGTTTCCTTAGATATTTTCTCAACTAGTGGTCCCTTGTTCAGTCTCACTCCCAATTTTTAAAAATCTTATCTGTGCTAGCCTTTAGATTAAAACTGTTACTCGACGACGTAATGCAAATTTGAGAAAAATGCTTCGAAGACACACGAAGGAGCTTATAAAAGAATCGACACTTTACCCTACTTTTGCAATGCTCGGTAATAATCTATTCGGGATGCTCAGAATGTTCACAACGTAGCTTATGCTCAACTGTAACAGATAATTGTGGTCGAGCAACAAAACTCATGACTATGGCGATAGTGCTAAAATATAAAATGGGGTACGGCTACTAGCAAAAGTATCGCGCCTACAAAAAGCAGCGTGGCGCTCATGCACCAGCGGCTGGTGGCTTTCGAAACCTTTATTTCGAAAGCGGTGAAACGCGTTATCAAAGGTGTCAGAAAAAACAAAAACAAGCATATCTTGCTGCATACCCTCGCTTATAACGAGAGGAATGTGGGTTTTCCAGGTCCTTTGTTTGCGTTACTAAGCCGCTCTTTGAACGTGTGACTGATGAAAATATTTGCATGTTGCTTTGGCAACTTCACAAAAAATGTCGATGTCGTTAAATGTCGTCAACTGTCAACAACACTTGTGCTTCAACTCGAAATTTGCTCAGGTTTGTTTTTGCTTGATTGAAGTTTCATGTCTATCAACTTCATATTTATACGCTTTTCTATAGAAAATGGTTTGTGGTCTACACTTCAAGTCAATCTAAGTGTGTATAACTTATTTTAGACGTGCACGCTAGCATTGACGCAATTTTAAAGATCAAGGGATATCCAGGGCAGATACTTTTTTAGACTGCATAAAAATGCACTGTTGACAGAAAATGTACTCGTTCAAACCTGCTCGTTAGTTACCCTTCTAAGGTAGAAACATAGATCAGCAGCTTACATTTATATTTTTTGACTATTAATATTAAGAGGTCAGGCTTTGAAATACGTGCCATAACGAAGATACACATTTTAAACACGGCCATTCTAAGAAAATAGCACAGTAACTATTCTCAGCATTTTTACGTAGATTCAATCATTTAGAGTCAAAAGCAACCCATGTTGTGTTCTATTCCTTCACACACACACACATGCAGGTTTCATCAAAAATTGTATGCAAATCTGTAAAAAGCTATTTCTTTTCAACCACCAACTTATCTAACTATTCAGAAATTGAAATGCTATCAAAGTAACGCAAGAGGCTAGCGATGCACTTAGCAAACTGCAAACAGCGGCACTGTTTCGACCTATCAGGTCTCTTCAGTGCAGTTGGTGACCGACACAAAGCTAGAGGCTTCAACTGCAATGAAGAGACCTGATAGTTCGAAACAGTGTCGCTGCCTGCAGAGAAATGCTATCATTTATCAACTGCTGTATTTTCAAGTTAAATAAACGTAAGTCTGCGACTAAATTCAGTAAAATATTTCACCATAAATAATGGGACGCAAGATAACGTTCCGAAGCATCACTAGGGGCGACAAAGCATTGCATTTTCCTAAAAAACGGAATTAGCATTGCAGTGCACCTTTTCCAAGCGAAAGGACCAAAAAAAATTTGTGCCTTTGAAGCAATTGCGCTATATTTGTATACCATTTTCTTTATTCAGATCTTGTCATCTTTATTATACTTGATTCTTTTAACATTAACGCTGTATGCTCATAAAAAGGTTTTTTCAGTTTTGCCTTTTTTATTCAGGCTTTTGAAAAATTAGCATTTTTGCTTTTAAAAACCTAACAATTAAAATCCTTCAATACTTACGTTGCTTTCGATTATTTCAGCTTGCCTTCGTTTGCATAGCACATAAGCTCTGCAGCAACATAATAAGATTGCTGTTGCTACAGCAATCATTAGAACCATGAATACTCCCACCGTTATGTTAAGATCCATTGTTTCTTAATGGCCTCTGTTCTTTCAAAGCCTTTTAGCAACAAAACAAGTATATCGCAATCAAAATTGTTAATCTAACAAGTAAACTTTGGCCTAAAACCTGTAAAAAAGCAACTCTTTAAGTAATTATTTTGATGCAGAACTACTTCAAGAAAATACGTGCCACCACAAAGATATTGCAACACCACTGTTGGAAAGCTATTAAAGGCAACCTGATTTGTTGATCGTGGAGCTACCACTCTGCGAATTATATTTACTGCTAAACCGAAATAGACCATCTCTCCTCTAGTGAGCGTGATCGTGATTAGTTTTGTTATGTGGACCACATATAATCGACTCATGTGATGCCTTCATGCCAAGAAGTAAGCAAACCCAAAAGAGGAGAGGTAAGCAAACACTATAACAGCGTTATTGCAACACATTTGAAAAGTAGCGACTAGATTTGCTTGACGCAGTTCAACAAAAACTCTTTCACCAGTCGCTACAATAACCCAGCTCGTGTTTCCAGCCGTCAGAACGTTAAGCTAGCCTATTGTTTAGTTCTCTTGCTTCAATAAAAGCTAAAGGTAGCTTTCTTCGAACAAAACACTCCCTGAAAAAAGATTTTGAAGGTTGTTTTGTTATACTCGTAAGTTTTCCAAGCTGAATGGCGCCTCTACTGGTTTAGTCAGGTAGGAAGCGCTATCCTTCTTCTGCTATCAAACTCTCTAAAATGAGTTATTTTGAGGCAAAAACGTTAGTTTTTGAACATTGTAAAACTTACCCTCCTCTCCCCTCCCCCCGTCTAATTTTCATTACAAAAACATTCTAACACTTTTTTGCAAAAAGTTTTCTATATGTTTGAAATACACGACACCTTTCAGCAAACATTTATCTTTAAATTACGCGATTTCGTCATTTGTAAAATTATATTTGTTGTTTGCTTATGAAGCACGAGTGCTAGATCAAATTATTCTCTCTATTCAAGATATCGATTTTGTTTGTGTGTCAATTGATTAGGTTTAGTCTCTATACACAAAAACAAATCTATTGGGTTTATTCGAGCAAAACCCAACGCCAAACGATGTCCGCGTACTTTACTAAACTAATATAGAAGAGTAGTACCCCAAAGTTTACAAAATATGCCTTAACCAAAAACCGCAAAATCTTTTTAAGACAAAAAATACTTCTGTAGACTATGCTATGGCCTCAAAACGTTTTGCTTCTAAGCACTGCAGTCCATTGGCAGTCTAAGACTTTGAACGCCCAAAAAGACGTTAAGTTCTCCTAGGCATTAAACTCTGGCATGGTAGGCACGCAGAATGCCTTGAATTAAAATAAACTGAAATACCAAATGACAATGGCAGATAACAGTCCTGGAAAAGATGTCTCTTATGCAACTATTCACCTTGATCGCTAAAAAGTGACCTTTCCATGTCCAACCACTTAATTGAGCACAGGTCAGCTAACTACTTTTAGCATCACAAGAAGCCATTGGCCCACAAAGCTCAACAATTCATCAAAAACGTTGTTTTAGAACTTTTTTGTCTCCGGTTCTGTTACTAACTTAATTCGACGCAAATTACTTGCATTTCTTTCTACTCAGGAAATATATGCAACCATTTCCTAAAGCGTTTTAGACATAGTGTATTGCTAAATAGTTGTTACAACGATACTCACAGACCACAAAGTTGTGATGAGGCGTAACACAGCAATAAATAAAGTGTCCACATGATTAGCAAGTATACCAATCTTTTCTTACTCCGCTATTGCTGAGAGCTGGTTGTTAAGTTCAAAATAAATTACATACATGTTCACCGCTTAAACAGCTGTTTCCAGTACTGCTGCCAGCACTTAGATCAAACTTTGAATTAAGTGAACGCATTTTGCTCACCAGCTGGTCAATGGGTATTAACGTTTTTCATTATTTGCTCGTTATAAAGCTAATACCAAATATCATGTCACGTTTTTTACCGCGATAGGGTATTGCAATCGGTCATTTTAAAACACAAATACATTCAAAGTTTCAAATACAGATTTCAACAGCCAATTTCCTCACGAATATGTATTAAGGATACGATTTAAACGCGAAAACTCCACGGAATAACCCTTACACAAACTAACCCTTACCTGCCCTCACCTTAATCCTAACCCTGACCTTAACCTAAGCGATGATTCGCAAAATCATTGAATTACGATCGCCATTTACTAAGAAAATTCTCTCAAAAACTTTCCGCCGACTTCCGCGTTTAGTCTTCCACGATCGGTTTTTCACCAACTATAGTCAGAAGCAAACGCAAAAATCGAAATCTACCTCAAAACGAAAAAGGAAGTCTTTTTTTGCGGTTCTTGCTGTTTTTATTGCTGCAGTTTCTGCAGATTTATCTATATTGGTATCTCACAGTCACACTTCTCTTTTAAAAATGTCAAACTGAAAACACTAAATTAGAGAGATATCTTTTTGAAATAATATAACGTGTAGTTTTTTTTAAGAAGAACAAAAATAAATCGAAAACTAAATACCTGACTCCAGTACCAGTACGGCAAAGACAGCACTTATCCTTCTGCTGTACAGAAAGATTGACTTTAATGCACGAACTCTGCCAAAATTTATAATTTTACTCGGCGCTGACTCGATCAACAAAGTATCTGGTCAAAAATTGCTGTAGCTACAAGCACGTTAAGTAAAAAAAAAAGCTGGTTTTGCTAAAAATTTAGGACACTATGTTCTAGGCGCTGAGCCAAGAGCGTAATCAGGAACAAAACTTAGAAAAGGGGGACAATTTTTTCTCAAATTTTGTAAGAGTTTCTTTCGGTTATATTTGATCTCTAACAATGGTCTTTACCCCTGCAGTCGGATAATGAAATTTTTTTCAACACAGATTTATACGCTCAAATATGCTTATAATTTATGTGCCCTGAAAGATTTATGCCCCCTATGGCCCAAGCGCTCTCCTGGCTACACCTACGCTCTGGCCCTCTGCAAACTTTTTGTTCATCCAGGTTCATATCGACTGTATGATGTGCTACTAATGAACCATTCATGTTACCCAAAGTTACTGAGCAACGGAGAAACTGTTGAAGTGGCCCAATTCATGAAAATCATGGCTTGCATCTTACGAGTGCCAAAAGCTCGTGAGATAAAGACATCGGCATTAAACAAAGCCTATAGCTATCGCTTCCGTGGCACCTTCAAGAGATAAAACATATTTTAAAGAATGTGTAAGTTATTTCATGGGTAATCTTTCTATTCTCATGAGTACCGCAAATTCAAAAGGCCTAAAAAAGTTGTAAGAATTTAATGTTTATTTTAGTTTGTCGGCATAAAAATTATTTTTTTCTCAGAATTTAATAACCAAGACATCACTGACTTGCATCACAACTTCGTCATCACGACAAATAGCTACCAAAGTGGGACAGCAGGCTTATGCACACAAAGCATGCAATCACAACTTAGTAAACGTGCAGGCCCCCTGTCTATTTAGAGAACAGAGGTACTTAAACAGCCCTTTTATTAAAATTTGTTTTCAGACATGCGATAAAATAAGGAAATTTCCTAAAATAGCAACCTACACATAAACAATTTCCTGAAAGACTAAATAACATCGCAAAGAAAAGAAGCTCTAACCTTTTTGGTTGCACGCTCAGTCACATATCTATCGAGGGCTAATTAACATCATTCTAGTCTGCCCACCTTCATGATATTGCGTAATTTGGTATTCCAATAAAAAACTACTAAAAAGAAAGCAAGTACCTTAAAACATATGCTGGACTAAATCTTTTAAATGTAGCAGAGACCAAAGGTAATGACAAGTCGCTGTCATTGTTTTGATGAAGATCTATTTGCGTAAAACTGGCCCTGCGAAAGATCAAAATGCTATCAAAGCTTGTCTAGTTATATTATCCTGGTGAAGCATTAGAACAGAACCTTTTGAGAGGCCTATGTAATACTACAAGGTAATGCTAAAATCAAACGAATTCACAAAATTGTAATTGGCATAAATGGTTCATGACACGCTCCAACTATATCTCAGACATATTCATCACATAAGTCTAGCAAAGTTAAATAAGCTCGACAGAATATTAACAATTATGGGAATGCATAGAATAAATCTCTTTTAACATATGTGATACAAAAACTTGATTACTACTTTTGGTATAGTACATAGATTATGCCTGAGATATAGTTAGAGCGTGTGAAAAAATGAAAATTTTTTTTGAAATTAGCACTGCTAAACAATCATCATACTAAAAATATTTTCAATGTGTTTTGAAATATATTGATTAAGTAGTTTTGGCTCTGCTAAGTTCAGATAAACTTTCGAAAATAATTTAATTATCATCTAACTAATGATATATGACGCCATGGAATCTCCAATTTTGTTGTTATAACAGCAAAAAAAGAAATTCAACATCAAGGGTTTTTTTGTTTAAATTGGAAAGGGGAAATGAGAAGAGTAGATAACTGCCAGTACAATGTACGAGCAAGAAACTTACGATCTTTTAAATAATTAAGCTGGTGATTTGTTTTTTAATTTTTGATGAGCAGCCTGCCTTTAAAAGTTGCTGGCTTATTTCCTTTAAATTTTCCTATCATGATTTACGATGCTGTTTGGTTTGTTCTGACTTGTCTTTCAGTTCATGATGATCATAGCTGGTTGTACTGGCGTATTAAAAAGGTTAATTTTTTGTGTGAAAGGGAGAGGGGCCGGAGAATTAAGTGAGTTCAATTTTGTTTTCAGGTGTATCATTTATACAAAATCGTAACCAAAATTGGAGAATACATAGGGGATTGCTTGCAAAAAATTGATGGTTTCTGCCTTCTGTGAACTTGAAAGCTTGTTTTGTTTTTTAGAGATAAACTTTTCGGAAGCGAGAGTTTCGGCAGTTTTCAACTTCAAACAAATGTGCTGGTCTTTTTTGGGAAATCAACCCGCTCGAAGCGATTTTTTACATTTTTTTGCTTCTGCCAAACCGTTTGGGGGGCCACCGCCTTTTAACTCCATAATGCGTGGCTCAATTGTCAGTTTCAATTTTTTACTAAATTGAGCTAAAAGATGATTTGCAATTGTTGTTGATGAATAAAAGTGCTTCCACTTATGAATGTCTTATCAACTGAGAGAAAACAGCCAACACGAGAGAAGTAAAATACATTTAGCGTAAACGCTGCGGTGTAGTCTCCAGCGGAGGCATCTGCCGCCTGAAATAAAAAACAAGCGTATACCAACGGTGGACAGGGGCAGACAACGTTGTCAACTTGACAAACTAAAGTTGCAACTCAAAAAGAATTCAGAAAAAAAGTGGTTACAGCTGCAGTAAATAGCAATGTTTTCAAAATTACTGAAAACGAAAATAATTGGATTTTCTTCAAAACTTTTGTGAAGTAAAACAATATCAGGATGTCATTTTACGTTTTTTGTTTTTGGTATAGAAGTGACTACCACGCTGATTTTCTTCACAGTCTCACAATATTTTAAACTTGGCCACGTTTTAGCCCTCAACGCATCCGTTTCTTCCAACTTTCTGTTTCGTCTGTGACCCTCTTTCAATATTGTTTTGTGCTACAAGTCTACTCGACGTGAACAAAAACAACTTGCTTCTAACTTCGAGCGCCAGGTAAAGGGAAAGGTTTTTTGGAAATCATCTATAGAGTAAACTTTAGATCGAATTCTGAAACTAGAAATGAATAATTACTGAAAGCTTTGTTTTATGAATTGTAGGGTGACGCGTATTGAAGCCGCCTGGAGTGTCACGAACTGTAGTAATGAGTCGTTCTGCTGTGAATATAACTAGCAGGCCTTAGAGCAGTAATTCTCAACTTTATATTTGTTGCGGCACACTTTCAACGATTTCAAAATTTGGCGGCACACATAGAAAAAGATAAGTTTAAAAATTATTTACTTACCTATTAAAAATTATTACTTAATGATATTAAGATAATTATATATCTAAAATTTGGCGGCACGCTTTTATAAATTTCGCGGCACACAAAAGTGCCGCGGCACAGTGGTTGAGAGTCACTGCCTTAGAGCAATGCCGGAACATGTCATGTTGCAACATACTTATGTATTTTCCGCTCTAACTTCATGACCTTTCTGTACTCACATCTAGCGCGAGTTTTTCTGCTTGGTAACATGAGCGTTGCGTGCTTGACTATAATTATCTGCCATTTCAACCGTAAAATAGCAAAACTAAGCGCAATCAACTACTTGTCGCAACATACTTTGCAGAGCAGTAATTTTGATTCATTTTTCGCCTAGTTTTTTTGTGCCCCAAACATTGTTACACTTTGTTATAACTGCTGTCTAGGAAACTGCATTGAGCGGTAAGGGTTAGAGCCAATTGACCCAATATAAAAGAATGCTTTCAAAAAACAAGAATTCTACAACTGCCAGAAAGTAATTTTCTGCACATATCAATTATCTTGAGTCCCATCTTTTCTCCCCAAAGAGGTGCTGAAGTTAAATCAGCATTTAATTTTTGCCACCTCACTCTTCGATGTTACTGATGCGAAGCAGGATGTTGCGTTCAGATTTGACATGTTGTACGATACCGAAAAGCGATTATGACGCATTGCATGCGTATTCTCTGGCAGTGACGGTGCGTAGGAATTATGTGGCAATAACTTTGATTCATTTTCTGACACAAATTACTGTATAACTGATGGCGGTGTAATGATGATCACGCACGGCTATGAGTTTTTGTGATGTCAAGTGGACCCGGTTTATATGTTTTTGTGAACGAAAATGCGTTTAATCAATCATATCATTTCGAAAAGTCGGAACTATTTGCAACAACAATTCTGCTGCAATTTATCACAGAAATTATTTAACTGTTAAACTGTACAAATAAAATTGTTTAATCAAAGATAGTTCTCTAATTGATGGCCAATGCAGGCTAACTTATAGCTTAGGCTAGCCAATTTATTTTATTTTATTTTATTTGCCATATTTATCCTTGATTCACGAGAAAGCAAATTGTATCGCTATATTTTGGACGGGACGTCCGCACTCGCTTGAGAGTTACCATTTCCGAGGTGTCTGGGACACCTGTCTTCCTCATAAAGGTGGGGGCGTCCCGTTAAGTGCCTTGCCCAAGGACACAACAAGCGAGCATGCCGGCTTGTTCACCACAACCTCCCCTAAATGCCAAACGCTAAGCAAGGAAGCTGTGGATACTATTTTTTAAAGTTTTTTGGCATGACTCGACAAGGTAAGTGAACCCCAAGTATGCCGACTGCGAATTGGACGCTCTAACCACTACGCCATCGCGTCGGTCGCATCTACACCCATGAAAAGCATCAGTTTGGGAAAGATAAGAGTTGATAGTCTCCAACCATCTTAAACTTTGTCGTTTTGATCAAAAAAGTTAGTATTCAAAAGTTTTTTGAGGTTTTTGGCGAAAGTTTCTCCGCGAAAAATAGTTTTCAGCAAATTTACTCCCCATCACAACTTCTAATACGTCACAGTAAAACACAGCCTACTTAGACCGATGGCATTGCTACAGTAAAGGAGCCACCATGCCACTTTTGATGTTTCATTTTAAAGATGTTTCAAAAATCTGAGTGGACTTTTCGATTTTAGATTAGCGCATTTTGAAGCGACACCTGGTGTGAACTTAAGTCTACACCAAGGCCAAGTGTGACTTGAATCTATCTGTTCTATTTTGGTTCAGACACAAATCGCGTACGACTTGTGTATGCACCTGGCTCTGACTGCTGTTGATATGCTTACTTCAAATAACTCAGCAAACGAGACCGAATTACCAAGTACTAAATTCATACTCATGCATCTTGCATTTCTTGAAGACACCTTTGAGTTTAATTAAGGGTACGGCTAATTAATTGGCATCTTTTCAGAAAAACAACAATTCTATTAAAAACTTCTTCTGCATCGCTAAAATCTATCTCCTTGTATGCAAAGAGTCCAGAGCTAAAAGTACCCAGCGACATTTTTACAAAAATTGAGATAATGCTAGTTTTAAAATCTATTTGACCTTGTGTACCCCCAGCAAAAATTTCGTTGAAAAAAGCTTTTTGCGGTACTTTAAAACATGGCTTGTTGTATCACAATATTGACTTTTGCGGCTTCTTAATAGTTTTAGCAGTGGGTTGTGTTGTTTGTCTTTTTGTTGTGTTGAGAGTCTGAAAAACAAATCAAATTTTTCCCAATCTTCCACTGCAGCTGGTTGCAAGTTCTTGTTGAAAAAACAACAGCTTTATGAACTGTGTGCAGTTTTGTCCGGGCATTTTACATTTGTTATAGTCCGCAACTGATGAAATGCCACAACTCTACCACAGTTATAATTTCATCATGCCACCGATTTCGTGTCAAAATGATAGGATTGCTGCACGTGATCGTAGATAACCTTGCAATGCTTTGTACTTGATCCGTTGGAAAAACAAAAAGTTCATCAATAACTTGCAAGTTGTGGTAATGCTAACGACAGACGTAAATGCATTTCTAACATCTTTACGCCTCAAATGATTTGACGTCAAGATACAGTTGGGTGATTACTAATAGATTAAATGGCGTCATTTAACGCTATATGCACCATGAAGTAGGGTTAGTTGTTTTTTTCGTTGGGACCTTTACAAACAAGTTAAGTTGTACGCACTGGCTTTGCCCGCAATGCCATTACGTTGCATTTTGTGCCATTACGTTGCATATTTTTGCCGCATTAGTCTAACGGCACAGTTCTTTTATAATTGAATTTTCGGGAGGCAGTACTGCATTAAATATGAAATCGCTACTTAAATATGTAAGAAGCGCTAGTTTGAAAGAAATTTATTAGCGCGTTATTGTTATGACTGTACTACGTAAATTCAGACAATTTCGGTTATTAGCCTATTGACTAATTTAATTTCAAAGCTATGTATAGATCAATGATAGGACCCATGCCTTTCACCGTATAAGCTCATAAATGTAGAAAATCGGAGAAGTGACACTTTTTCATGGGCCTATACAATTTTTGTAAACTCTTATTGTTTTAAAGCCTTTTTAACTTACCGGGAACCGTTTTTAGAAGTAAACCTTTCAGACATTGACTCAGCCAAAACTAAAATGTGAAAGAAGGCAAAAATATTACTTTTTAGTTTTTTTCGTTTCCTTAAGTTTAGTTAACGAGCATTTTTTTGGAGGTCGACGTTTTATTGCCATCGGGGACGTACGCAGAAATTTGTTGGAAAGGGGGGTGCGAATTTGACTTTATGCAAATTTCACGGGACAATCGTGGGGAAGATTTTTTTCTTTTAGATTATTCTCACAGCTATCTCAGGGACTGATTTGTTACCGCTAACAGAATAATGGCAGAAAATGACAATTAATGTTTTTCTGAAAGGGGACGCGCATAAAAGCCCCTTCCGTAGGCCACTGGTTGCCATTTTACTTGAAAATAGCTCACCACCTGTTTTGGGCCCAAAAATGTGAGGGTCACGGCTTCTGCGCCCTTACTTTGACTGGTCCAAGAAAACAAGCGTAGCCTACTTGTCATGGAATATTTTTTTAAGCAAAGTCGCTGCAAAGCAGAAGCTGTAAAGTAGGAGGAATCAAAACCCCAGTTTGGGAATGAGAAAACAATAGACTTTATGCACCTTAAATTCTGACTTACGGTAAAGTAGCCTGAAGCCCTAAAAAATTTTCGTCGTTACAAGCGTTTCTGATTTTGTCACTAAATAATATTGCTGGTTCATTTTAGAAACCTCCCAAAATAATATGTTTCAATTTTTTGGCGCTAGTATGGTGGTTGGGTGTGTCAAAAAGCAAAAAAGGGGGCAGTCTGGTAGGAATGCTCGAGTCACCGATTTATATTTTCGCATGTGAGCAATGCTTCAGTTGTCTGTAAGCAATTTACAAAAGTTTAGATTTTACTAGTCGCATTTTTTTAAAGGTAATCGATTAAGCAAAACATTATAGCGACGGCGATGGCGTAGAGGTTAGAGCGTCCGATTCGCAGTCGGTATATCTAAGGTTCATTCCCCTTGTCGAGTCATGCCAACAGACTTTAATAGGTACCCACAGCTTTCCTGCTTGGCGTTTGGCATTTAGGGGAGGTTGTGGTGAACAAGCCGGCATGCTCGCTTGTTGTGTCCTTGGGCAAGGCACTTAACGGGACGCCCCCACCTTTATGAGGAAGACAGGTGTCCCAGACACCTCGGAAATGGTAACTCTCAAGCGAGTGCGGACGTCCCGTCCAAAATATAGCGATACAATTTGCTTTCTCGTGAATCAAGGATAAATATGGCAAATAAAATAAAACAAAATAAAATAAAAATTATGGGAGATCGTGCAGAGCTGCTATTTTTTTTTCAAAAGTTACTAGAGTCCCTGTCTTCTTGTTTGCTTCGTTCCAGCATAAGTGTTCTTAGAAACTGGACTTCCTCACAATTGAAACAACCAATGATTTCACAAATGTTTATGCGTTTATTTGATGAAGTGCATAGATTCAAAGTTGTAAAAAGAAGCCGAAGTGATTGATAAGTATTTTCAAGAATAATCTATAAAATATTATGCCCACTTCTATCGATTTTTTCTAACTGTTATTCGTATTTGTATGACCTAAAGCCTGTGTTTGCGCGTATGTTAATCGGTCCTAGCATAAATGTAACCAGGCAAAGAGAAAACTAACCAGAAATGAAGCACTAAAAGTTAAGTTATTACAATTGCCGAGCCCCATTCAATAACGTCGGGAATATCGGAAAAGCCGGCTCTATCTAATTGGTAGTTGTGAGAACAGTAATGAAATGCTAATGTCTTTCTGACAAAGTCAATTGTCGTTTCAAACTGAAAAATATTGTATTTTACTGGGAATCGAGCAAAAAAACTTTAGGGCTGGCTGAGCATAGCCGCTGTATTTACCCCAAAGTTTTTTAAGTTCTTGCAACGTCTTGTTTGCACTGTTTGCAGCAAGTACTTGGGAACTGGATTTGCTCACAATTGAAACAAACAATAATTTCACAAGCTGTTATCCATTTGCTTCATCATTTGCATGAAAGTACAAATGTAAAATCGCGGGAGAAAGATGGGGTGCCAAAAAGGTTGTTGTGTAGTTTTTGAAATAAGCTATTAAATATTTGGTGTTCTACTTATGACTTGCCGTAATTGCATGCCTATTTGTGTACTTGTAACCTCTGACAGCTCTTATACTGCTTAGCCCAGGCATAATCGCAGTCAGGGAAAATGCAATCTAACCCAAAGTCAAGCACTTACAGTTAAGTTATTAGGTTGTGTTTTAAGAGTATAATCCATGGACCAAGTTCTTGTGGTAAAGATGCGGATAATTGTTGTGATTCCTGTAAAATTTGCTCAATTTTGCTACGTTTGATTGATATGCGTTAGATGTTAAGCTGAGTCAGGCTTGCCACACGACTGTACAAAAGTAAGTAACTTTCTAGGCATAACTGAAAAGCAAGTTTTCTAGCCTACCACTTTGCCAATACTCGAATGTATTGTTTTTCTTAAACAGGCTGCCTCTCAGTTATTTGCTTTTGAAATAACAGTGAATAAAGACTTGTCACGTACCTGCTGCTTTTTTTTAACTGCAATGATACTAGAGAGCATTATGATATGATCGAGTGACTTTGAAGCGTGCGAGAAAAAAGAGAAGCGGTATGCCTTAGAATGCTTAAGAAAAGAATCTGCTGTTGCATTAAAAATTCTACTTTAATGGTTGCAGAGTTTTTTATTAAAAGCACCTTGTTAGTAATAACGAAAAAGCTTTCAATTTTGTGTCTAACTTCAGTACTTTTTGGAAAAACACAGAGAACATATTCTGCAATTAAGCGTTAAATGTGACGTCATCTCAGATCACAAAAAAATGAATTTTTGCCAGCTGGAAAGTTAAGGGCTGGCTTTCATTTGAGCAAAAAACCGTGTTCTGTCAAGAAATGCAAATTTCCAAAAAATTATCTTTGATTACGATGTTACAACCCCTTTATGACACTTAACTCTGGATGGCAAGGGCGTAGCCAGAAAAAAATTGAGAGGGGGGCCAAATTTTGCAACTTTTAATGTGACGTCATTTACTTATAACGGCATTTTGCCTTTCGTGAACTACGCTCGTCGCTACTATAAAAACTTCTGTATAAAACTGCCAAAGTGCGAATGCGACTTCACTGATCTAATGTAGTTTTATCAAGAACGGCTTAAATAGTTCAACTTCAATTGTGACGTATAACGCACTATTTAAGGAATTTCAAGGAAACCACTCCCACAGGTAGATTGAACGTTTTGATAAAAGGAGCAACGTCTTTGTGGTAGTCCGCATCACAATAAAACAAGAAAGCGTTCGGCGAGACCCTTATTTCTTGCAATTACCATAACTTGGAATATCAATTCATCACTCGACTGCGACATAGAAAAAAAACTTCGGCGATATTTAGTGTGTAGAACGTACACATCTTGTGTGATAACACTTAAAAGTTTAAAAACTTAAAAAGTCACGCCCGGCCCACCCCCTCCCCACCCCTTGCTAAAAGTCAACAATAAATTCTAATGTACCTGCAGAGGCGCAAAAAAATTTATGTTTTTATTTTTTGATACTGTTTTGTAATTTCACTTAAAATTCAGGGGGGCCATGCACAAAGCATCATTGACAGCATTCTCAATGATGCTTGACAGCATTCTCAATGATGCTTTGTGCATTGTCACTGGATGCTTGCGTCCCACACCAGTGGATAACTTGCCTGTCCTCGCACGCATCCAACCAGCTGAGCTCCGCCGACTAGGAGCAACACTCTCTTTGGCGAATCGTGCTATTCATGATCCCGACCAAGTACTGCACGGACATTTGGTTGGGCAGCAGAATGCGCACCTGGCGAGGCTTAGATCAAGACGCTCATTTGTATCTGCTGCGTGGAAACTATCAGATAGTTTGTCCAAACTGGACATCTGCGTGAAGCAGTGGACGAAACACAAATGAAACGCGGACTACTTGGAGAGTACTTCAAGGATCCGTGCTTTCATTCCCAGGATCAGTTCAGGGCCACTTGGAATGAGTCTGCCCAGAACATCTTGGGTAAGGCTCAATCACCTGCCGACTGGTGAATGACGTTTTCACTCGTCCATGTACAAATGGGGTCTCGCTTCATCACCGAATTGCGAATGTGGCGCCACTGAGCACATTGCAAATCACGTTACTTCTTCATGTCTCTTTAAGCTTGTAACAAGAGGAACACGAGGTCTGCAGGTTATTGATGATGCAGCTCGATGTCGGCTTAACACCACCACTGCCAGCATCTAATCTGAGCAGCACAGCAGCCCAGAGTGGCAAAAGGATAGACCTTCGGCCCTGGCCTTGATTTGTGCTGGCCCGGATTGAGCTTGGGTGCCTGATCAAACGACAACGACGACGAGTTCTATTGGAAGTGGGATTTACTCCAGAAGACAACAAATTTGATTTCAATTTTCTTGTCGAGTTATAAGGTCTGGTTATAACTAAAAAAATTGAATTTGGACATATTATATTTCGCCTTCAATTACGGAAATGAGAAAAATGAAATATAATAAAGTGCAAAATTTATTCAAAGATGTTATTATGAAAGGTGTTGATGAGACAATGCTATGACCAAATAGGTTTGTAGGTTGCGGAATTGCTTTCCTTCAGGATAGTTTCCAACATTGTTGGTCCTACAGATGATAAAATCTCAGAATGACAATTGAGTGCATAAACTGCCGGTCTGATTTTTTCTCGATGTGTCAGAGACGTAGATGCTCATCAACACATACAGCGGGCCTAGACAACAGGACTATCTTTCCACATATACTAAGTGGGTTGTCTGTCACCTGTCCTATTCACAGTAAGCTATACTATAAAGCAGAGTTCTGTCTGTACGTTTGCTTTAACTCATCCGAAACTCTGGGCGTACAAATATCAAACTTGGCACGATTGATCACCATCCAGCATAGGCGTAGCTAGGGGAGGGCAAAGTCTGCGTACTACAACTCTAAACTGGTGCGCAGTACTCAGTTGTGGAGTAGACCAAGGAAAGAGCAGAGATGCGCAATGTCTTGGCACCTGCACCCCATCCCGATCCCGCAAGTCGACTCAACAGCGCGACTCGGATGGAGTTTTTTGTGCAAAGCCTCGAGGTGGTAACGGAAAGTGAGCAACCTGTCCAGCTTTACCCCAAGATACGTTGGGGCTGGACAGGATGGCAATAGATTGCCATCGTTGTAAACATTAAACTCACGTTTGGCCTCTCTGTTGTTGAAAGGCCGCCGTCACCGTCTTCGTATTGCTGAGCTTCAGCCTCCAAGTCTGGAGATAAGCTAAAAGTGTAGTCATGTCTTGGCTTAGGGTGTCTTCCACAGCCTTCCAAACTCGAGAAGCATACAACAATGCTAAGTCATCAGCATATGCATACTTCTGGGAAATCATGGAAGGCAGATTGTATGTGTAGATGTTGAAAAGGAGGGGTCCAAGAACAATCCGTGTGGGAGGACGTTTCGCAAACATCTCAACCTGCTTTGCTTGCTATCACCAGTAGTGAGCGTGAACCTTCTATTCCAAACAAGCTCCATGATCATCCGGACCATGTGCTTATCCGGTAGAAGCCTAAGCAACTAACAGGTGAGACCACGGTGCCAGACAGTGTCGTAAGCAGCTGTCAGATCGACAAACACGGTGCCAGTCTTCTTCTTGGCCTCAAACAAATTCTCGATTTTTTAAGTAAGCAAAACAGCATCCAAATCCACGGTTGACCTTCCCCGTCGGAACCCAGCCTGCTCCTTAAAGAGAAGTGGGTCAACAATCGGCTCAACACGAGCGTGTATGAGCCTCTCGAGGATCTTGTAGGGAACGCAAAGTAAGGAGATGGGACGATAGCTTTTTGGATCCTGTACAAGCCTCTACTAGTGTTTTCTCCAGACTTTTGAAATTTTGAGGTGGCGCAGGCAGGAAGAAAGGAAACCACGCAACTCGGACTTCAGTGCAGCTCCAGCATGGGTTATTAGCTCCGGGAAAATGAATCTGGGCCTGGAGTTTTTCCTGATTTTAGGTGTTTGAGGGCAGCAGCGAACTCCTGGGAGTTAAAACTTTCAGAAATGCTCACAGGACTTGTTGGAGTGGCCCTCCAAAAATCTGATACTTCTTGCGAGATGAATCCCGGTCAATATTCTTGTATCTGCCGTTTTTAATCAGCTGGGACGCAATAGCGTTAGCTGAGACTGGACAGTGACGAGGGGAGCGCCCTGATCTACCAGTTAGTTTGTTCAATATACTCCATGCGTTTAGGCTAGAGTGCGAAAAGTCATTAGTCTGAACTGCCTCAGACCATCGATCTCTGCATTTCTTGTCGAGCCTGAAGAGTAGGGCAGTGGCAGCCCTGTTAGAGTCGCTTCCTTCAGGCGACTGCAGAAATGTACCGTAGAGGTTTTCGCACTCAGCATTCCAGCACGGTATGTGGTGGCTATTTCGACAACCGCGTGGGATAGAATTTTTGGCTGCTGTTCTGATGACAATGCAGAAGTCCTGGTAGGACAGATCCACATCTGGTGAATCTGGTGGCAACAAACTCTTGGCAAGTCTGTTGGTCAATGTATTGGAGTGGCTCCAGTTGGCTTTGCAGAAGTTCCATCGCTTAACAGGCTTGCTCGGAACAGGCAGAGCAAGTCTTGGTGGAACAATAAGCGAGGTCAATGTTGTGACCCAGGAAACTTCCCTAAGATGCGTCTGTCAGGTACACGGCTGTCTGGACCAACAATGAAAAATGTCAGATCAGGGTTGGTGCCAGTGTTCCAGCGGCCAGAATAAAAAGTGGCCACGCCCTTTGGGTCGTGGAGAGGGTCAAGGTCGTTAAGGCTTGACCAAGCAACAAGGTACCCTTCATCGACACTGCTGGTTCTACATGCATAACCACAGTTAACATGCGGGCAATTAAAATCGCCAGCATAGCAAAGGGGGTGAGGAAACATTGAGAAATCAAACGCTTGCAGTCGCGTAGGTGGAGGTTTGTAGACATTGGCGATTCTATAGCCATCAATGTCCACGCACAACCACTCAGTTTCCAATGTAGCTGGAGACTGATCAACAAGGATTGATTTTAGCCGGTCATGGACAAACGTGGCAAAACCATGCTTCCTGTTAAAGAAGACCCAGCTCGTGCAAAGCCTGACATTGTTAGCTTATCTGCAGAAATGCAGTGAGTCTCCTGAAGGAAAATGACGAGTGCCTCCTACTGCACAGCGAGAACTATGAAGTACATTCATCTTGCTTGCAGCGAGGCTTTCGATGTTCAGCTGCAAGACTGCTGGCTTTCGGAACTTGTTGACGGTGTGCCCTGACAGGGGCACATCGCCCCACCCTGAAAAAGCGTTTACCGAGTAGTAGGCCCTGGCTGAACATCGGGGTGAGGGATTACCCATCCAGGTTGGCAGGTTGGGTTTTTGTTTGACATTTCTGAAAGACGTACTAACGGCCCAGGCTGCGAGAAAGCACCTGCCATGTGGACCAAAAGAATTAAAAACATAGAACGGTAATTCTGTTTTAAGCTATCAGAAATTCAACGGCTATTCTAAGGAAATTGTGCAACAAACGGAAGATGCGTAGGCACACGCAGACACCTTGCTTGAAAATAAATTGGAAGGAAGAATTTATTCCTGGCTTATCGCCATGACGCCAACACATTTTGGTAGGTTTTTGTTGCAAATTCAAAATTGGTCAGATGCGATGGCCCCTGCTTCTCACTGATTAAACCGATTGACACGTTGTGGCGTTTTGAGTAAAAACAAATATCATCTTTGAGAAGTTGTGTATTTCCAGTTGGGAAAAATAGTTCAATTAACAAATTGTTTTTGCTTGCTACTGCCCCAAAGAGGATTAAAATAACCTATTTTGTAATCGCAAAAGGCGGTAGAGATTTATTTATCAAGCACGAAAAGCTATTGGTAATAAGAGTTGCATTCAAAAAACAGTGATGCTAAGCTAAAAGGAAATATAAGGCCTATGGTAAGTAACCATCTGCCGATTTAATACCGGTTTCAATCACTGAATTACACTAGCCAACTCTTTTCCGCTAGTGACGAAAAATATCTTGTTGTCAAACGTTCTTGTAGCCCAATGCCTTCAACCTGCGCTCTGATGCAGTGCTTTAGAAGCGCCGCGAAATATCGCTCTTGGATGAACAACGAATCATTGATACTTCCCAAAGAAGAATATGGGCCCATTGGTTTACGTTGGCCTCTAGCTTTGCAATTAAATGGTTACCAAAAGAAATATTTAAATCCTTCGAGCTCCGCGATATTTCATTTCATTTCTGCATTTTGTCATAAGCTCTGGTTTCAAAAACCAATAAAGCCTACATGGAATTTTGCTTTAAAAAGAGAGCAAATAAATAACTGTATGTTCAAAACTAGTTTGGAAATAGCCCTGAGCAATGTTTGGGAATAAACGTCCGCTTAACTTTTCGGAACTTTTTGAAGATTATAAGTCACAACAATGTCATTTGTGTTGTGTTGACTTGTAGTATAAAAGTTGTACACTTCTGGTAAAAACAGACTGAACAAATGTTTCACGCAGTACTGGAAAAATTATTTTGGATTTTGGATTTTTTTGATAATTTTACAAAAAATTTTAGCATTTTTTATTTTTCCTTTAACTGTCAGAACTAGTGGCCGGTTCAAAGAAAAAGCTTTTGCGATTCCACACAACCGAGATCCAGTGTCGCGCGAACATGTGCATTATGACGTCATAGTTCAGCAAGAGAACATGAGGACAAAACCAGTTAAGCTAAACATGGATATTGTTAAAACTGTCTACTGCTCTACTGGACCGGGTTAGCCTTCAATAGTTTACAAATCTTCGCTTTTAACAAGAAGTTTAAGATCATTTGAAAGTTTTCTAACAATTTACAAGGATAAGACCAGTCAGAGACAAAAATTAGCAGGTTTTTAAGTCGTTAGAAGAATGGGGAAGATGAAGGATTTGAGTCCCAGAAAGAAAGGGCAAATTAGTGTTTTAGTCAAGCAAAGTGACCTCAAGCAGAAAGAGATAGCCAAAAAATTAAACATATCAACTCAAACTGTTAGTGCCGTAAGAACAAAACTGGAAATGGAAGAAATATTCACAGCTAAAGGACGAGAAAACTGATATTGTCCCCCAAACCATGATCTTGGCAGGAAATTTAACTGTTTTCTTCAGACACTGTGGCAGAAACTCTTCACCAGACCTTTGGCGAGCAGTCTGTACTCTGTCATCAAGTACTGCTATAGTGGATTCATCCGAAAAAATAACCCAACACATTAACAAACATATGCTTGCACTATGAAGTTTGAAGCCAAGTGAGTTCAATAAAGTGATAGCAAACAAGTCATAGTTTCTGTTGGTCAATTTTTGGCTAACAAAATTGGCCGGAAGTGTTTTTGGCCACCGTAACTCAATATTCTATGTAGAGTCTTTTTGAAAAGCCTTATCAACATTAAAAAATTGTTCTATAATCAGTTATTATCTTTATGAGATGTCTTACTTTTGACCAATCCTCTGGCGTCCAATTTTATGTTGTAGAGCCTGCTTCATTTTCTGAGTCAATAAAGGCTTCTTCCTAGGCCTGTACGCTTTCAACCCTTGTTCCAGAAGACGGTTATTGATGGTTTTTCTGTCCACAATAATATCTTGATAGGCCAATTCCACGGAAAGTTTCTTACTGTTTTCCTTTTCCGTCTACACCACGCAATGGTGTAGTGGTTAGAGCGTCCGATTCGCAGTCGGTAAACCTGGGGTTCATTCCCCTTGTCGCTTCATACCAAAAGACTTTAAAAAATGGTATTCACAGCTTCCCTGCTTAGCATTTATGGGGAGGTTGTGGAGAACAAGCCGGCAAGCTCGCTTGCTTGTTGTGTCCTTGGGCAAGGCACTTAACGGGACTCCTCCACCTTTATGTGGAAGACAGGTGGCCCAAACACCTCGGAAATGGTAACTCTCAAGCGAGTGCGGACATCCTGTCCAAAATACAGTACACCCTCATTTATCGCGATTAATGCGTTCCACACCAGACCGCGATCAGTGAAAAACCGCGAAGTGGCGGTACTATAGAATTCCCGGCGCCTTTGGACCAATACGGGTGTACAGTACATGAACGCTTACTTTTCGACACATATTCATGCACATCAGTATTCACAAACGCTTACTCTTCTAAAAACTGAAGGATAAAGGACTTGCTAGAGGAATCTTTTGCAGGGGCATGGCGCTTTGGTGTCATTGTAAGGGTCAACAGTACAGTATTGCAATCACAAATAATGTACTGTACAACACTTACAACCCTAAGATACACGAGACACAGTTAACACGGTGAACGAGAATGGCGTGACTATGCGCAGACAATCAACGAAGTGATACGCAGCCAATCAAAAAACATTTTTTTAAAAACAATACCGCGATGCACTGAAGCCGCGAAACTTGAACCGCGAAGTAGCGAAGAAACACTGTATAGCAATACAATTCGCTTTCTCGTGAATGGAGGATAAACATGGCAAATAAAAAAAATTTTTTTCCCGTCCTTTAGCTGTGAATATTTCTTCCCATTTCCAGTTTTGTTCTTACGGCACTAACAGTTTGAGTTGATATGTTTAATTTTTTGGCTATCTCTTTCTGCTTGAGGTCACTTTGCTTGACTAAAACACTAATTTGCCCTTTCTTTCTGGGACTCAAATCCTTCATCTTCCCCATTCTTCTAACGACTTAAAAACCTGCTAATTTTTGTCTCTGACTGGTCTTATCCTTGTAAATTGTTAAGAAAACTTTCAAATGATCTTAAACTTCTTGTTAAAAGCGAAGATTTGTAAACTATTGAAGGCTAACCCGGTCCAGTAGAGCAGTAGACAGTTTTAACAATATCCATGTTTAGCTTAACTGGTTTTGTTCTCATGTTCTCTTGCTGAACTATGACGTCATAATGCACATGTTCGCGCGACACCGGATCTCGGTTGTGTGGAATCGCAAAAGCTTTTCTTTGAACCGGCCATTAGTTCTGACAGTTACAGGAAAAATAAAAAATGCTAAAATTTTTTGTAAAATTATCAAAAAAATCCAAAATCCAAAATAATTTTTGCAGTACTGAATTATGGAGTTTTTAGATGCTTCGTAACTTCAAATGTTTTTATGGCCAGGAAATATTTGAATCATGATCGAGTAAATTTCGCGCAAAAAGCATAGCTAGGGAGGTTGTAGTGAGGCCACATGGCCCCCAAATCTTTTGAATTTGATCAAGAAATAAAGATGTTTTTAGTTACAACTGAAAAAAAGATCAAATAATTTTGAGTTTAAAATCAACAAAATTAGGAGTGAGAAAATATCAATCTTCAAAAACCAGTACAACCAAAAATTATAGTTTGGCCCCAACCAAAATCTGCTTTATGTTACGCTAAAGCTTTGGGCCGTTCCAAATCAGGCACTTTGCCAGCCTGATAATTTTAGGGGGGCAAGAGCTTCAATGATAGGTCATATGTACACTCTGTATAAAGCATGTTGGTACCGACACAAGGAAGCAAGCTTTGGAAAAGCCCACTTACACGTTTTTTGCGTATCATAACTCCAGTTTGCATGGAGAATTTAAAAAAATATGTGAAGCCAAATAACGTCGTTTTAAAATCTAGCCACAAATAACTTTGCTTCGACATAGAATAGCAACTACACTAGCCAAATAAACGTCTTTTAAATTTAAATGAAACAATTTTACCATTTAAATAGTTAAAATTAAACTTAATAATGATTACTATTTTTATAGGCAGTTGTGCAGGAGATTGCACTGCCACAATTTATGTCTATTTGCACATTTTGTAGAACAAAGGTGTCAACTTCATTCAGTGCTGCGGGCCACATTTAGATACTGGATTTTTACGGGCCAATTATAAAAAAAATTTAAGCATGCAAGACTGCATGTCAGTGGTCCCCAAACGTTTTTGTCTGCCGGCACAGGAAACCAGTTGATTCACGCAAATCTATTCCCATTGATGGCGAATGGCATTGTTTGGAGATCAACACTTCTCCGGGGAAATCGTGTGATGTAGCCTGAAATGGTGCTGATCTCCAAAAAAAATGTCATTACCTCTCCCGCCGTTACTGTTAGAACAAAGTTAGCGTAGCACGCTGGCGTAAGTACTTCCCTGCCATGTCACGTTTTTTCACAAAAGCAAAAATTTGTTAGCGGTTGTAAGCTGCATGTTGTCTGACGTTGCAATACTGCCGAAATTGAATAAAGAATCATTTCGAGGGCCAGATCCGGCCCGCGGGCTGTACGTTTGACACCCCTGTTGTAGACCTTTTGCAGGCCCATTACAACTGTCACTGCTAAGTTAAGAATTTTCATGATCCACGACTAACTAAAGCTAGAATGAAGAAAGCCTGCAACCTGGATCAGACAGTCGATTTTTGTTGAAGAATTGCAATACTCAACTCACCAAAATAAGGTATGATTCGTCGACAAAAGTTCTACCAATTTGTTTCCTTCTTGCCAATAACTACTTACTATAGTGCGCTATGCTGCAAAATTGAATCTTTGTGCACAAGCGTAAAGACTATTATTGTATAGATCAGTGGTTCCCTGCCTTTTCAATATGTCGTCTCCCCAGCCCTATTTAAGGCAATTTTTTACCTTCTTTACATTCAAGATAACTACAATACAATTAAAAAACATACATTTAAAATTTGAATTAGATCTGGTGTAATGTCAATAGGACACTGGTGTTGCAATTTACGTGAAAACAAGGAAACTTTTGATTGGCCTACAGTGTTCAGCAACGCGAACCACCCTATCATTTGGCACAAAAGGCTACACTTTTTCTCTTTTTGTTAAAAACAACCACAGAAACAGCGTTGCATAAATTCAACCACTTCGATAAGTTTTCGTTCACCTCCCCTAAAATATGATTTTACCTCTTCAAGGGAGGTCGGCCTCCCTGGTTGAAATCACAGCTACAGATATCACTTTTGAGTTTTAACCAACTTATTAGCACTCTGGCTCTTTGCGATGCGATCTGCGGCGGTTATTACAAATTGCTGCATTTATTGATATCTTTCGTGAAGCTAAGATTGTTTGGCCCGCTGACAGACGACCTTCAAGTGCTTGACTACGTGGAAGCAAAGTTCGTTCGTCGTGTCACAACCATTTCAAGCTCATAAATCTGGTTTTCTCGCATGCCCAAACCTCCTGTTATATGTTTTATCTGTTTTAAGTTTTGGTATTCCTGAAAAGTGTATATCTGCCCAGTGGTAGATTTGGAGTGAGACAAGTGAGGCAGCTGCTTCAGGTCCCCCTTTTTGGGGGCCCAATAAAGAATAAAAGGCTCCCTTTTTTAGACATGTCCGAAAATACGGAGTGAATTTGTTTCATTTAGAAAACAATTTGGTCACCGATAAGTGGACCTAAAAAAAAAGGCTAATTAACCCTAATGAGATGTCGTTGGTCCGATTTCAGCCATCGGGAAAAGTGATCTGCAAAAATAAAAGGTCTTCACCCCTTTGTTTTCTTCGGAAAAATCCCCTGCGATCAGGACTTCTTCGAGAAATCTTTATTTAGAATTTGGCTATGGATTCTTGCCTCTGGCTCCTAAAATCTTCAATGCACAGTTGTACCTGCTTAATTGAAATGAATATTAAAAAATAATCAAATGCAGCTGAAAAATATGCCAAACACAAATAAATGGTCTTCGTCATATTGCGTTTTTTTGCTGCCACATACAAAGTAGTATCAAATGCAGTAATAGGTGAGATTTATTTAGGGGGCAAAATTAAAATGTGGGGGTAACTGCCCCTGCCCGCCTCCCCTCGGGGCTACGAACCTGTTCTACGTTGGTCCGTCCACTTTGCACTTTAATTGCAGCAGATATAACCAACCGCCACGTGTGGTTCTACTGTAAGCTGCAAACATTTCCCACGTGACGACGTGCGCATGCCCAGAGCATGCGTGTAAGCATGCGTAACATGCGTGCTATTAAAAGCCGGCAAATGTTTACTTAGAGCATTTCCTGCTCACTGTTTCTGTGTAGTAAAGTATGTTTATGAAAAATCAAATCTTATCATCGAAATCACACTGCTACGACTAGGGTTGCCAACCGTCCTTTATTTCAAAGGACAGTCCTTTATTTGAACCCCCCGTCCTTGTCCTTTATTAAAGTTAGAATTGTCCTTTATTTTTAGAGCTGAAAAAAATTTACTGCAAGAGATGAAATAATTTGCAAAAGTACAGTCCAATCGCGGTTGTGTAGCACAACCCATGGAAAACCGGGTGTTGACCTTTTTTTTTTTTTGGAGGCCACCATGTCCGCGAGCACTATTTTTACACCGTGGCCCCCCAAAAAAAATGGTCAACACCTGATTACCCACCCGGACAAGAACAGAGGGTCTCCAATTGAGGTTTGTCCTTTAAAATACAGGACGGTTGGCAACTCTAGTCACAGTGTCCTTTATTGAAATTTGTCAAAGTTGGCAACCCTAGCTACGACAAAAAAGAAAGCAATCATCAGGTGACAAAAGTCCAACTAATTAATAACAAACCAAGGCGTCATTACCGAAGCCGAACCAAAAAAAACGATATTAATTGCTTATTTTTTTGAAACCTAATCAAGTGATTAACGAAGGGCGGACGGGTTTAAGCCCGGGCCCCGCAAAACTTAGAGACCTCGAAAAATTTGGGGATCCCACAAGATTGGCATTTGTAATGCATTGCGACCAGTAGACCTTACTGCTTTTTTTAATCCTGATTGCAAAAAGTACCTCATTTAAAATTGATGTTGTGTTGCATGCAGTACGTCAATCAAAACCGCTCTACGTTACCTTGGCAGTATCAACTTGTCTTGTACATCACAATGATTATAATTATTTAATTAGAATAATTTGTTTTACCACTAAAGACTAGCAACTTGACTCCTAATTTGTAGTCAATGTTGCCACTTCTGTTGTTTTTTTACATCACAGCTGATGTTTTGAACAAAAAATGTGATGTCTGATGTTATTGTTAGTAATCTGATCTTGAGTCGGTTAAGTTAAATTTTTGACGTGATGCTCGAAGTTTAAAAAAGCGAGACACTTAAAGTTTATCATACATTATTTTGTAAAACGTGAAATAGACGCTTACAACGCTTGTTCCTATGGAAAAAATTTCTTTCTTCACGTTTGAAATAATAAATTTTTAAGGCAATACCACAGTTGGCTTTTGTCGTGTATGATACCAGAATCATCATCTCCACTAATGGCAGGCTAAGCTTGGAGTAACTTGCGGTTACTGGCACCACTACTTCTTTCTCAAGCTTATTGCTTAATATTACACAAGTGTGGCCCTCTCCATGTTCGCTTAGTCAAGCGTAATTTTCTATTTGCTCAAAACATGCTTAGAATATTTTTTCACTAGAGGTTACTGGTACTACAGTTTCACTTTGTTTGTTGCCTACGGTAATTTTACACGCGGTTTGCCACGTTTTTACGTCAGCAAAGTGCAGCTTGTTGTTTGTTCACAAGGTTGATCGCTACACGAAGAGGTATTAATCGCTTGTTTAAATTCAATCTTGTTTTTTTAATTTATCCTTATGTTGGCTATTTTGTGTATGTGCATAAAAATGTCATTTTTAAGTATTTTCTCATCAAGTGCTTAATATTCCTTGATTTCTTCATTCAGTTTAGGCTGCTTGACTACTTTTAGCAATTAATCATGTCTTATTTTAAGTAATACTGTAGTATACTGATATATTGATGCCAATACTTCATCAATGCATGCATTTGTAAAGAAGTCTGCAAACATACTGGGTGTGCGCATAGTTTTGCTTTCAAGCCTAAGTTGATTAACCAAGCGATTGAAAACATCATGTTATACATGAAAGAAAAATATTGTATTACTACTCATGTGCTTTTAGTTTCCTAAATACACTTACTAGACTTCTTTTTCTTTCATTACGTACTTTTTTCTTTTAGCATTTAGCCGTCATGCACAAAAAACGATCGAAAAATCTGATGTTATTTCATGTTGAAAAGCCCAACTACCTGATGTTAATTGGACTGACCACAGACGCAACACTGTTTGTAATACAATAACAGTAATGACTGGTTGTGGCAGATGGTATAGTAGTAATAGCTTTACGATTTAGGTAAAAAGGTCCTCTCAAACAGACCTTATCACAACAGCTGCCTAATATTTTTTTGAGATGGAATAGGGAATTTGGATATCACCGGGTTTGGATCTAAAGTTTAGATCGCCTAGTGGGATGCTGCTGTCTGATCGTTATGTTTGACAGAGTTGGTAAGCGTAGTCAGCAACGGATCATTACTACAGCTACCAATCAATCATTTTATTTTTGTCCAAATCAGCATACACAGAAAATAAGTTTGACAGCATTGGACAAAAAAAGGAGACGATGGCAAAACGATACACGTTAATGCATCCACACGAAAAGAATTTAGCTAAAATTTGAAGATAGTAGCATGGCCACCGCACCTGCTCTGCTGCTTACTGCAACAACACAGCAGTCAATGAAAAAAGCAATGAAATCCGCACTGCTGTTGTAGCTAGCAACTTCAGTAAATCAAAAGTCATTTTATTTAGTAAAACATCTTAAATTTCGAACGCCTTCGAGTCTTCGACTGTCGTAAAGCTTTACGGAACTGGAGCGATATTGCAGTGATAGGTGGTAATTAGTTACTATTGTAACTAGTTACTTTTTTGTCACTGTGACTGTAACTTCGTTGCTTTTATGCAGAAATAACGAAATTTTAAGGCCTAACTGGTTATTAATTCGACATTGTAAAAGGTACGAGTTACTTTTACTTTCTGTTTTCTGCTTTCCCAGGAAAATGAACGGTTATTTCATTACTTTGTCATTAAATAATGAAAAAATAGTTCACATTTTTGGTCAAAAAATTTTGTTTCATTGGGTCCCTTTAAAAAATTGAAAACTTTGGATCCTTTAATCTTAAAATTGTCAAAGATTAGAAACTGTAAGGAGTGTTGTTGTTCTTCCGGTGTAAAACAATATATGAAACAAGCAGTATAAAATGCTCTTTTATAAAGTTTCACTCGGCAGATACGCCAATCTTCATAAGATAAAACAGGGCTCAGGGTGGGATTCCAATTCTGAATGTGAGCAGCAAAAATCTAGTGAACAGCACTGTGACTTTTCTCAACTGACAAAATTTAAAACGCTGAAAGTAAATATACACGGGACAAATACGACAAGGGTTGGTCGGTATCGTGGATGAACTGACTCATTTTTCGTATTTACCCCGTGTTTGTTTGCTTTTAGCGTTTTAAATTTTGTCAGTTGAGAAAAATCACTGCATTATCAGCTTGATTTTTGCTGCTCGCGATTGGGGTTCAAACACCATCCTGGGCACTGTTTTACAAAAGAGCATTTTTATATTGCTTGTTCCATATATTATTTTACACCGGAGGAACAACAACATTCCTTACAGTTTCTACAATGCCTGGTGTACAAGAATATCTTCCTAATTACGCAGTGTTGAAGATTATGTAGGAATATATTATATTCGAAGTTAGGAAATATGAAAGTGAAATCCCTAGTTGCTTTAGAGTAATTCTATAATGGCTGACAAGAGTTGGCCATATTAGTTTCCCTCACTACCAAAGTAGGGTTTAAGTTGGTCTCATTCATCTAATCGAAAATCGATATGAAAACATAGTCCTGGTCGTGTTGGCGAGCAGATGCCAGAATGACACGAAGGTAATACGAATACAGTGGCACAACACATTAGAAATGCCAACGACTTAAGTGCTTGCATCAACAATTTGACACTGTGCTACGACAGTGGAGTGGTTCTACGTCTGTCCTACGGTGAAGGACGGCCGCAAACTCAAAACCTGTGACCATCACTGGTTGGTGCAGACATGGGTTTAAATCCCATTTAAGGTCATTTTTACGGATTGTCCTTGGAGGCCAATTTTCAAAGCCACGCATTTTTGCTATTAACATGAACGATAGAACTCTAGCGGGAACGGTGAAAATCGGGTAGATTGACATGTTTATTTGAAAATCTCTGAAATACCCCGACAAGGCTAAAGACTATTGTAAAGGAGTACCCATTGGAAAATTTCTTTCCACTCCCTGGCTTCTACTTTCTTTTGGAGAGGGTGAACATGCCTTTTGAATATGTAAGAGGGATGGTTTTGCATAAGGAATTAAAGCTTTCGCTTTTAAAGCAAATTTAACCACGTTTTTCATTGGCGATTAGGTTGTTTCTTATTACATCAAAAGTAAGTTATTCTTGCATTTTGCACCGAAAACGTTGGCCATTGAAAGCAACTGTAACTAATAAATGCATCTGCAACAAGTTACTTTTTAAAATTTGTTACTGTAACTGCGACTAAGTGAATTCTTTGCTTAGTAGCTGAAACTCAGTTACTTTAAAACAGTAACCTGGCCATCACTCTCTACTGCAGTGTTTCTTAACCTTTTTGGCGCTTGTACCCCTTAAAATTTTGTGAAATGTTTTTGTACCCCTAGACCAGTGTTTCCCAAACTGTGCGCCACGAAGATTCGCAGGTGTGCCGCGGGTCTTCTGTAAAGTGCCTTCTGTTGATACCATTTTTCTACCAAAATTGAGAAAATGACCTTTTTTATTTGAGAAAACCCCATCAGTTAAGGCTGCATGAAGTGATTTCCGCCGATTGCCGACCAGTCAAAAGGTCACCTCCAAAAAAAAAGGTCATTACTAGTCTCGCAGACGCCAGTGATGCCACTCGCCATCGCTAAAACTACGTTTCACTGGTCGGTGTGCCGCGAACGGTGATCAACCCCTTTCCTGTGCCAGCAGACAAAAAAGTTTGGGAACCACTGCCCTAGAGTTTATAATAACCATTATTCTGACGCCTCATCTCGTACCCCCTGCTTTGGTGTTTTGTACCCCCAAGGGGTACAGGTACCCCCGGCTAAGAACCCCGGCTCTACTGGTTCCGCGGATCCATTCACAAAACTGATGACCCTGACCGCAGATGTAGTTGTACGCTTCGGAAGTACTGACTTTGCCTGATATCCAAACGAACAATTTAAAAAAATAAGACCAGTACCAAAAATTTATGTGTGGTCAAAGCAAGAAAGCAAAATAAAACTGATATATTCCTGTTAAGATTTTTTATCATATACCCTCAAAGATTCTTCTGTTTACATAGTTTATTTTCCTTAAATCTTTATAACTGATTGTAGAAATAGGATTTGATCATTTTGCTCTAAAATCACTTTAGTTGCTCTATTACATCAGGATTCAAAGTCATTTTTAATATTACGCTATGCTATATTTTAAGCCCCTAGCTACTTGTCGGTCACCAACTACACTGAAGTAAACTGATAGGTCGAAACAGTATCACCGTCTGCAGTTCGCTCAAACTACTGTATTTCTTCCTGGTTTTTCAACAACAAAATATTGACTCACAGACTCTAAAACACAACAAATAAAGTGATTCGATTAGCATTTAATGCCAAAAAAGAAGAAGACACAAACAGATATGAAAAAGAACGACATTCTGACTATAGAACAAACTGCTCAATTGGAGAAAGTTTAATTTATGCTCACGTATTTTAATAGCATGCTATCAGAAGCATTTAATAACTTCTTTCACCACAACCATCGAAACTGCGATACTGGAAGCTTACGGTCGAAAGCTAAGGTTTTTTCCCAAATTTTGCAGAAATAAACTAACCCAGCAGTCATTCAAATACAATGGAATGTGCAATGGAATAAGCTTCCTCCTAAATTTAGAAAAATATAATCTTTAAAATCGTTTATTAAACCAGTCAAGGCAGTTCTTTATTACCTCATGAACACTAAATCCATTTGAAATTCACATTTAGCGCATGAAGTTGCCTATGATACAGATTTTTGCAGCGCCTTGGTTTCTGTGCTTTTTTTCTGTTTTTAGGTGGAATCTCTGAAGGTTCGGACAGTGAAACGTGAACAGCCAACCACGAAAGATCACTTCGAAAGGAAGGTAAAAATACTGAATCTTCATCGCTCTATGTCAGTTCAGGAAAATAATTTTCGTCTTTTTGGTTCACTCTACGTTATACTATTTAATTAATTGCGTTGATTAAATTTTATACCAATAACCTAACTGGCGATGGCATGCATACTCGGTACTAACAACACACAATAACTTCTTTTTTTTCATAATAGCTAAAATCCAAAATAACTAATCTAGTCCTAGGTGTATGACTAAATACTATAACCGGCGGCAGGATTTATATGCCTTGAGACGTGAAGGAGCTGTCGTTGCTCCCAGGTAACCCTTGGGCAAGGTGAAGCACCTGATAGCCTCCCCTGATAGGGTTACAAGATGATATTTTCTTATTTTTGATGTATTTTTCGGTACCTTGTACATACTATATATACTTTTTTCTTGTGTGGTTTTCGTTTCGCTGCTACGTCATAGGTACAACAGCCATGCCATTATCTTTAAATTTAATCAAAATTTGTTACATGCGCATGTTTTTAACTCATATCGTTTTGCCGTCGTTTCCTTTTTTTTGTCCAATGTTGTCAAATTTTATTTTCTATGTATACTGATTTGGGCAAAAATAAAATGAATGATTGAAAAAAATATTTACATCTGTCGACTTTCCACCTAAATGTTTTCGCGCTTAAATGAATAACTTAAGTATCACCAGTTTTTGTAAAAATACAAATGTTTATACAATGCTTTATCAAAAACTTCTTGTTTGTAGATCTAATTAATTTAGTTTTAACGAATTTTTTCTATTTTGCTATATTTTTGATCTTTTGCCTTGTGTGGCAGTAGAAAATTGTTTTCCCACTTTGATGGTCGCCAGCCTAATCAAGCTTTCGCTGAGTTCAGTTTCTTTTTGTTTTTCCTGTCAACAAAATTCAAAGCAAAATTTATTTATAAATACAAGGCACGAAAAAAAGGAAATGCTATGAAAACAAAAACTGTTGAAACATGTAATAAAAACAGGAAAAAAAATCGGCCCAAAAACAGTTTTTAATTATGAATATGTCTTGAACCCGCACCGAAACGAAACCGAACATGAACCTTTAAGGCAGAGGTTCCCAAAGTTTTCAAACTCACGACGCACTTCCTTCTTGTAATACAGATCGCGACGCATGAGAAAGAAAATTTGACTTTATTAATATGAAGTCATGAATTTAAAACAAGGAAAAGTTTTATAACACATGCACATTTAATCAATGCGATACGTGAGCTTGTTTCCGTGCACATAAACGATCATAACGCGGCTGAATGTCCGATATCGCCAGACGCAGTTCTCTTTCAACGTTAATTTTAGATCGATATTTGGTCTTTATTACTGCAACGGCGGAAAATCCAGCCTCACACAAGTAGGATGTGGCAAAGGGAATTAAAATTCTCAGAGCAGACTTAGCTATACACGGGTATAGAGCATTTGCTTCCATCCAAAATTCAATCATTGGTCGCGTCATGTGACACTTCAAATTATTGTCACAAGACAGGTCAATAAATTCTTCTTTCTGTGCACCGTTAAATATTGACGGAGGATTTTCATTCAGGAATGGATTTCTTACCCATGCATGGCAAGAAAGATCCTCAGTAAAGTACTTTTGAAAGTGGGATTCTAAGTTGTTCAAATGCCCGGTTATTATTTCAGAAACAGTGGGTGGTAGATCGGTTAGGTTCAGGTTAGATAGCATTCGAGTGATACAGGAAAAATATTCAGACCCAGAATGACTTGAAATATCATTTTTCCAAAAAATAATTTTCTTCACAAAGGCATCAATTTTATCCGACATCTCCAAAATATTCCCGCCTCTTCCTTGCATGCTGGTATTGAGGTTGTTGAGCTTCTCAAATATATCACACAAATAGCTGAATTGGAGTAAAAAGCACTCATTTTTGAAATTTTCGGCGCTTGCATGCGATTCAGTTTCCAGAAATTGAAGTATTACTTCAAGTAAAATGTACACCCGAGCCAGCGAATTTCCTAACGTCAACCAACGACTAGTCGCATGAAAGAGAAGGGTGTTGTACGTAGCATTAGAATCATCACATAATTGTCGGAAAAATCTTGCTTTCATCGGACGCGTTTTCACATAATTTATAACTTTCACAACCTCGTCTACCACAGAACTCAAATCTTTGGACAAATTGTTAGCTGCCAACGACTCCCGATGTATCATGCAGTGAGTCCACTTTGCATGAGGTGCATGATCTCGTACCAAGCTTTGAAGCCCGTTATATTTGCCAGACATTGAACGCGCACCATCCGTACATATCCCTACAAGATTTTCCCAAACCAGATCATTCTCTTTAAAAAAAGTGTCCAAAATTTCGAACATATCAATTCCTCGACAACGAGATGTTATTGGCTTGCAGAATAAAAGATCCTCAATGATGCATTTGTTGGTTAAACACACAAATCTCACGTAACAAATTAAATGAGCATCCATACTGCTATCGGTAGCCTCGTCTAACTGAATAGCAAATTCGCAGCCCCTCAACTTGGAAACTAATTGTTCGTTAATATCAACTGCCATGTCTTCAATTCGGCGGCACAATGTATTGTTCGACAAAGGTACCATTTTAATTTTCTGTGCAGCCTTTTCACCTAGCATGCAAGTTACCATGTCAATAGCCGAGGGTAGAATTAATTCTTCCGCAATCGTGTGTGGCTTTTTGCATTTTGCTACTCGATATGCAACTTTATACGACGACAATAGTGCATTTTGTGGAGTCTGGTTACGGGAGAACGTATCAAGAGCAGCTTTCTGCCCTTGTAATTCCGACAATTTACGAACAAAAAATTCCTTTGGTTTATTGACTAAAGTTGCGTGAGATGTAGAGAGGTGCCGCTTTAACTTGTTAGGAAGCATACTTTCATTTGCCAATATTTTACCACATATCACACACTGTGGGGAGTCTTCACCATTTCGAAACTCACATGTAAATCCAAATGAGATGTAATCAGGGTCGTATTTGCGTAACTTCTTCTTTGGGTCTTTTTCAGTTACCTTTCTTTTTACGGGAGCTTGTTTTAAAAACATTGCGTTGATTTCGTTAATGGTAGCACATTATTTAGTCATTGCCTTATTTAGTCTTATTGCCTTATTGTTATGTAACAATGGCAAACTAGTCAGGCAAGTAAAAACAATGTAGCATTGTTGCAGATTTGATAATCATATGTCAAGTTGTAGGCCCACACGCCGGCAGAGCAGATAGGAACTGAATTTTTTTAGGAAATAGATAGATATTTTGCGACGCACCTGAAATTATCACGCGACGCACCAGTGCGTCGCGACGCACAGTTTGGGAACCTCTGCTTTAAGGTGTGAACCGGAGTCGAAGATGAACCACAACTTTTATAAAGCATTTCACCTGACCTCAAACCGAGGCAAAAAATTTGCTGAACTGAAACCCGAACCGGAGAGATAAGTTGAAACGGTTTGACGCCTTGTAGCAAACTACTGCTGTACGATTAACAATAAAGTCAAAGATGCAGATAACAATCACAAAAGTGTAACAAATCCATTAAACTTTGTTATTTCTGACACAAAAACGCAGTTGTTTTCAAAGTATAGGTTCTGCTCTAGAACAAAATTCATCCGGCTTTGTTTTTCACCTCATCGCCACTAGCAAGGCGGAGTTGTAAATTGCTTTCCCAAAGAGAAAGTCGAGATTTGCGCGATGGAAAAAGATCACGAAAAGCCAGATAGGTTTTTATAGGTTTCGCGTGGGAACATTACCCCTACATACGCCCAAGGTCAACCAATTCACAACTTGTCTGTGCCTCTAAATAACCTTATATTTATTGCAATTTACCTTATATTTATGTATGTATGTATGTGCAATTTACCTTATATTTGTAATACGATGACTATACAGTTGTCTCTATATGGGCATCATATTTTTTCATATAAGCTCTTTGAACCCCATAATTCTTCACATCCAAATAGATTTGTACCAACTATCACAACTAAGCCCTTATTAAGTATTGAAGAAAAACAACCATTGAAAACTCATTTGCTACAGCTGTGTTACCACAGCAATCGAAAAAATCATTACAAACCAACAAAGTACTTGATAGCTAAGTCCAGGCACTTGGCTTGGCCAAGGCTCCATTAGAAATAGCCAATTAAGTTGTGTTTTCTATTTTTGTATTGGTACCCAAGAAATTCTATGTTCCCGTAATATTCTGTTTATGGTCCTGTGGATTAAATCTGTGGTAAAAACTATTGTAGTAATAATTTTAGCCAAGTTGCATCGTCATCATTTTTTTTAATTCTTAGTTTTCAACATGTTTGTCATAACAGGTGCTTTAATTTTAACCTGTCAACAGTAAAAGAAAAACCGCAATATCTCAGAAAAATTTCATCAAGCTTCTGTTTTTTGCGTTATAACATTATTAGCTTTCACTCAGTGCAAGCAAAAAAAACAAGCAAAGGCAATTGCTGTTTTGAACTTCATCTACTTTTATATCAAAGATTTTAAACCAGGAGTAGCCAATGAAGTATAAATATTACGAAAAGCTCCTAAGTCAATTTCGAAAGCAGAATGAAGCATTCCTTTTTGAATGCATCTTCTTTTACATTTGGCTTCTGAATAGCTTTTTTACTTATTTATATGAACTATCAACGCTGGCAAGAAATTTAGAAAATCAATTTTGGTAGCAGGTGATAGCTTACGAGAAATCATCAACGCAGTTGTGAGATTAAACGTTTCAAGCTCTTGTCAGCCATTTTTTTGGAGAGCAACTTTGACAATTTTTTCTGAGTTGAAGATCTGACCGGCTATTGAAAGAGTTAAGGCCAAGGACGTGGACATACGGAGGACTTGAGTGACTCAAGCTACTTCCGATGACTTTTCAGCCTCCCCTCAAGCGCACAGAACTGAAGCATTTCAAGAAGGCTTAAATCCGTTTACTTCCCCTCAAAAAACTGTTGTTATTTGTGCACGGAGAGCAATTTTAACCCAGAATATAGGTTTTGTTTTTCTTCCATATTCTTGCTTCATAATATCACAAAACATATGAGTAGCAAACACCGTTAATAAAACTATATTCAGGTTTTTCGATTTAATTGTCTACATTTTTTAAAAGCTAACGATTTTAGAAAACTAGAACTAGTCTCAAGACAAACTATGACGTGGAAAGTGGATTAGAAGTTCTGCAAATGACTTCAAATTTTTCTTTGACTGTTTTCTACGATCTTGACCATTACCAGAACATGGTGGGCCGACTCCATAGCTAATGCATTAGGGGAAAAGAAAAAACATAAATTAGGTTTGTGTGAAACACGACTGCAAGATACTGGTTAGCTTGCATGATATGCAGTATAAATAAAAACTCATTTGGGATCATCGTGACGTTCTAAAATATTTCTTTGATGATTGACTTTTTGAAGTTAATTGTTGAAGTGTTCTAAGTGAAGATAAATCTGATCAGAAACAATTTATCGATAGGCAATTACACAAGCAAAACACTGTTTAGACCTCTTCAATGAAATTAATTGTCACAAAACAAATGAAGTAAAAAATATTTTTCAAGACACTACGTCATAGTCCTCCCTATACCTTAAAACAAATTAGGGCCAGTTGGTATCCAGTTGTTTATCATGGCAGACAAGCAGCACTGAACCTTATATTTTGCGGTATATAATATTAATTTTGGCATTAATTTGCATTGCTTCCATTTGCACAAGTTGTTTTTCAGTGTCGAAGCGCGGAAAAACGATTCAGTTGTTGTGTTGGTAAAAGAATATCTTGCGTTTTGTCAACTAGCGGATCAATTTCATCAGTATTTAATAACAGGCCTGTATTGTCGAAACAATGCAGTGTTGGCAAATTAACAATTATGGACAAATATGGGAATTTGAATTAGAGGCAAATTTCAAATCAACAAAATGGAAGAAAAACAAATCTAAACAAACAAGCTTAAGCAAGGCTTATTGAAGATGAAAAGAAACAAAGACCAAACCGTCAAACCTACCTTCCCACTCGAAATATGTTAACACCAAATATCTGTTGCTAGAAAACCTTTAAAAGATCAGCACTTTTGCCAAAGGCAGAATTATTCCTCGGAACTCTTGATCACTAGGAGCGGAAAGTAACAAGAACGTGCGCATTACTTAGATCTATCTGGCGGGATCCAGAAGGGAAAAAAGCCTGATAATTCGCGTGCAGTTGCCTTTCGAGTAGTTTCTATCACCGGGAGTGACAAGAGGGAGATCCGCCCTGGATGACAGTACTTTAAGAGCGCACTTTTCAAATTTTGAGGTGGCACAGCTTTTTTCGAAGCTACCGCTGGTGCCACGAGCTCTAGCGATGTCACAAGGCCTGACATCAAGTTTCCTATCCCGAAATAAAAACCAACGCCAATCTTAACGGAAAAAGTAGACCTATTTCCGAAAACTAATGCTTTCTAAGTAACCATAGTAAGTTCAGCTGACACTATATTTGTAAATATGATGACACCGACCTGTTCATTCGTGTTCAGTTGTTTTCACGTAAACGATAGATTGGCTTCAAACAAGCACTGACAATGAAAACAACCCATCTAGCCCGTCAATCATATGACGCTGTGTTTGGATTTTTCCAAAATAACAAAAATTATCGAGTTTTTGTCACGGAGACAAAATTGAATTTTACTTTTCAGTCTTGATCAAATCTTTGAGCATTAAGTCGCACTGTTGCAACATCGGTTCCTTCGATACAAATCCGTGCTCCTATCACGTGATTACAAGTGACATGATTTAGCTGCCAAGTCACGCAGTGGCACTAGTGGAGAAAAGCTACCCAGAAACCACAACTTCAATATTTATCAGGAAATATCTTACTTATAGTGCTTACAGCCACTTCAGCAACCGCTGTCATCAGGGAAGCTACTAGTTGCCAAAATGTAGTGCATTCCTTGATATCGGGTTCGAGCCAGATACGCGACCAAAGTGCTACACCACCTTGAAAAATAATTTTGACTCTTCAAGCCTACATTAAAAAAGACTTGCTATAGGTTGCCGATACCAATGTAGGCTTGAGGATCGCTGTTGCATGATTCCGTTTGCAGTTGCTTGGCCGGTTCAATATTGCTGTTGAAAAATGGTGAAATTTGAAATTAAGAAAAGTGGCAAATGATTCTTCTTTCTGCTCTTTTCTATCTGCCACAGAACTTTTGCAGTTGCCGCCAAGATCTTCTCGTCTACTACCAAGATTCTATCAGAGTTGTCGATCCCTTTCTAAAACACCTTTCTCGTTCTGATGTAGATTTCCTTCTGCTACAGCTAGTTTTTCAAAGGCGTTTGACTCTGTCTGTCTGTCATACCGCTATCTTCCACAAGCTCATTTCCTCTGGTCTTCCTATTTGCAATATTCGCGGACTCGAATTTCTTGGCGCTCTTGTTTGCTGGTACACAATCGCAAAACAATTTTTTAACACTCATGTTCTCCTGATAGACTTGTACTTTCTCTTTAACCTCGCAAGGTCCTCTCCTCGTCGCTGCTACAGGCACAGACTTCTTTTGAATGCTTATTTCTAAAGAAGTGGTAGAATTAAGAAATCTTCATGCGGCGCCTGGGATCACCCTATTCAGAACACCTCTCATTTTTTTCCATCCTTTCCTAATGTTTCTTTCTGTTTTTACCAAACTTTGGCTGGTCGCCCGGTTTTGAGGTCTAAGTGCTTTCCCGCCGCTCTCCTATTCCAAGGAAAAGGTTGGGTATCAACTAGCGAGCAGAACTAAATCTCTTTGGAAATTCATTTTTTTTGCTAAATTGTGAAGACTACAATCACTATTTTTTCAAAATACGCCACAGCACCCCAACATCACTAGAGCCAGTGACACTAGAAGCGGCCTTGAAAGGTGTGACGTCAAAATTTACGAAAAGTTGCTTTTTTCCTCCTTTCTGCTTACTCTCTAAAAAGATCTTAAAATGCAATAGAGTGCAGATGAAAATAAGTTGCAAAATATATTGATGCAAAGATGCCGTAGATGTACTCAAAGCTCGTAACCGAAAAAGCACAGACTCATTAAATGAGGCGATTTACACAATTTTTCAGCACCTGATAGATGACCAAATCCTAAAGAAACACAGAATTTTAAAGCAGATAGAAAAGATAATTTAACCACCAAGTTGCAATAAAGATTTCGATTTTTTAAAGACACATATCAAAAAATAGCAGGTTTAGCAACTTTATTTACAAGTAATTCTTTACCCTAAATAAAGAATTGGTATGTTTACGAAGGATGTTTTAATTCGTTATCTGGGACTTTCCCAATTACCCATTATCTTTAACAACAAAGACTTCTTCAGTTTTCTTGCTGTTGAGCCTTGAAACATTTTTCTAATATTTGAGGCAATATAGGATACTTATTGTGGAGCATTCCCATTTAACAGCTGTTTGAAATTCTACACATACATTCAAAATTCCGATTTTAGGGTCATTGGTATCAAAAAAACATGTATGACGAAGAGATTAACAGATTAAGAACAGGCGAGTTAAGCGACAAAATGTTTTCTTGGCCTAAAATACCTATAATCACAATGATTATTGTGACGACGCTGATCTACAAAAGGCATGTTAACAGGACAACAATAAAAAGGCAAAAATAGCATAAGTGGATCATGCTTTAGTGATATCCTTCCCAACAGGTGCACAACCAAAAAATTTAGACGCCCAGATGTATCCCGTTGCTGGCCTTGATAACGTGGTCATGGTTTGATGAGTCTACTGCAGCGCGTGCATTTTGAAGAAATGGGATTGCAATTTCTTTTCCAATTTCCTTTAGCAACGTCAATGATCATACATTTCAGTTTTGATAGTGTGTTCTAAAAGTCTACAGGCCGCTAATTTGGCTGCTCCCTCCTTCAGTGAAATATCAAGGAGAGAGATTGCATTCTACAAGTTGAATATACCTTTATAAAAACTTTAATTCGCCAGCAGCAGCATGTTTCTCGTTGCATTTAAGCAGCTTTCGCAAGAACTAATGCCTTTTTGATTAAGCATTATTGCTTTTGTAAAGGCGCAAATGCTTCACTAATTTGAAACAAGGCTACATCAGTAACATGAATTGTTGTCGCGATCCATCATCCTAGGTCGCCATTAGAAATAGAAGTGTAAGTTGACGGAAAAGAGAAGTTATTCCGCTGAGCAATATGTGTTCCTATGGAAAAATGGCTTCTTGAAGAACTGTTAAGAAGAGCATTACTAATGGAATAATTTTTTCCTTCGTTGTTATCCCAGAATTGCTTTTCTTTGCACTCGTAGCAAATGCAAAACTCCATCTTGTTTGCTTGGCGATGAAAGGAAGCGGGAAAATCGACTTTAAATTTAAAAGTATCGTAAGCGTTACAGTCATAAGAGTTGTGCACATACTTGCAAGAAATATCAGTTTTCGTTCTCCACCTGTCGAAAGTGACACGAAGAAACACGATTTTATGATAAGCAATGTTTTTCACCTTAATGGTTCCATAAATACTATTGCTTGTCTCCAAGACCACATTTTCCAGCGCTACGTTGTTGGTGTCGACTTTTTGTTTAAACTTGACATAATCAGCAGCTGGTTGTTCGAACTCGACTGAAAGCTTGAAGTCACTGACGTTATGGCGACCGCTAGCATCATTTAACCTCAGGTCGTTGACAAGAGCTTTGAAAACGTCACTTGATGATCGAATCAAAGGCGGGTCGCTTGATGTCTCTGTCATATACCTTGTAAGAGCAAGAATCCCTCCTTGGCTGTCAGCAAACGTTACGCGCTTTTCTTTTTTTGTTCTGCCACAAGGAGTGTCTTTCACGCAAGAGCAACTGTCTTGTTTCAGTTCATCAAGTTTTAAATTAGGGTTTGATAAACCGGTACTGCTTTTAATGCAGGATTTCAAGCTTTTCTGTTTGAATGTAGGAACCCGGCAGAAGGGCTTGGCGCTCATACTGTCTCGGAACTCGGGGTAATAGAAATCCTGCTTGCACAACGGAAACAGCTTAGAGTCAACAGCAGAACAAGATGTGGTCCCCGCCAAATACGTGACGTCAGCAGGCATTACGCTTGATTCAGTTGATGTCCAAATAGCACCTATAAACAAAAAATAGTAACATAAACATTATTAAACCTTTTTGACGAACTACTTTTTAGTAAAATTCCTATGATTCTCTTATAAGCGTTTATTTTTTACATAAATTGTTTGTTTGAAATGTCTAAGTTAAAAACATTTGAGGAGACATTAGTTTAATACTCTCCTCGTAAAAAACAAACAAACCGCTCACAGCATATTCCACAAACAATGACAACACGTCAATGATGCAGTTTGCCAATGAGTTTATAAATGATGTTTTAGTAACATTTACAACATTATGCGGTGCTACTATAGCGTGAGGTCTACCGACATAAGCCACCTACCGAGATGCAGGGTGAGGTTTACCGCTTGACTCGCACCTACCGAGGTGCAAACCGCGTGAGGTTTGGGTTAGGGTTAGGGTTAGAACCACTGCCCTAACCCCAACCCTAATAGAGGGGTGAGGGATAAATAATTCAGTGGAAGACCTCACGCTATAGTAGTAACCGGAGGTAGATCTCACGCTATAGTGTGGTAGATCTCACGCTATAGTAGCACCCATTATGCATAATGGTTTACTACTGGATAAACTCTAAACAAAATTGCAATACACTTGACATTAAAATACAATTTAAGATATTTTCTTTGAAAGAAAAAAGAAAAGGAAATCAACGAAAGATGGCTGCAGAGCTTAGAGCGACAACCTTTTGGCTGCATCTATGTTTTTGTATTTACTGTGAACACAGAAGCAGGAGTGAATTTACGCCATTCTGAAAATTCGCTTTAGGCCAATTTCTGGTAAAATGTGGGCTCCACATAACGATTTTCTCATTCGTAAAGATGGCGAGAGATTCATTCTATTTTCATCATCACAGTGCATGCAAAAACTTATTCAAAAGTGGTGGAAAATAAACTTTTAAAAATGCCTGTTGCATTAAAGATGTTTTTTTTCTTATGTAAACTGGGCTCCTGACTCAAGACAACTTTCCCATAAACGTAGTCCTTACGTGCCGAAGCTGCATTTTTGCAAGGTTTTCAGGCTTCCTCCTCTTTCAAACAACTGCATATTCTTACTTCAGTTCAGAGATTTTCAACATTTTGGAGAGCCTCTTTTTCTTAGTTCTTTGAAGAGGCCACACCTAAAGACGTCTTAATTTGGAAACTACTTTCCTTACATTTTAACCTCACCCCGAAAACATACCTCCGGTAATTATGGCTTTGGACAAATTTATTTAGTTGCGTCACTTAAGAGTTGTGACATGACAACATGCTTTACTTAAACATTCCAATACCACTTACTCAGCGATGTAAATCACAAAACCAGTGCACATCAGCAAAATGCACGATTGGTCCAAACTTGCTCCACAAATAAAAGTTAAAAACGGTTGATAACACAGTGCTTTACAGTAACTTCTACAACAGAAAAAAATGACTAAGAAGATACAATGTAATTTTTGTTTGTTGTTTTTTCGTTTGAAGATGCTTTTTCTGGTGTTGTAGGCTGTATTAGGTAAAACTTTGAATAGCCACCTGGTTGTTTTGTCCTTCAAAACCAAAAAACGAACAGTATCTTAGCAGTTGAAACGATGATCCAGAGCATGCCGTCGGCATTATAATCGTCAGAACATAAAATCATTAATATATTGCCATAAATTGAAGCCGAGGAATTTCTTTAGCCACATTTCCATTTTGCTAAAAAATATTGGTCTCGTAGATTCTTCGCCTTATTTACTTGAGGCTACACGCCACCTGTGATTGATATTACGGCAATGCTTGCTCATATTTAATTGGTTTTTTGCTAATCAGTTAGTAGTGATGGGCAATGGCATCTAACTAATCTTCGTTTTTCTGTGTGGTAATGGTCAAATGGCGAACAAAATAAACTTTGTGAAGATCCGTCCGTCAGTCTAGGAATCTCAAAAGTCTTCTTGCGACTTAAATCATTTTATTACCTTACTTTTGGAAAGCTTACTCAAGTGCGTTTCAGTTTTTCAGTAAGTAGTTTTTCCAACTTAGTTTTCAATTTTTCCGTAAACTCTTGGTTGCCATGATTAGTATAGGCCTACCCTACATTATTTCTTCTATTCACTTTTTTTGTAACGATCTTAGTTCGGGCTGCTCAATAAATCATTTTATAGTGTTGTTTAGCACCGTTGTTACCGTGTTTGGTTGCATACAGAAACAAAATCAATATTTGACGTAACCAGACCGAGATTTTAACCTTCGTAAATACTTAAAAGTATTCAAAACCTATTAATGATTATAAAATATTTTTCACTTGAGTGACAACTTTGCGGAAGCACGACAGAAATTGATTTTAGACAACTCATCACAGCTAGCGTAAATCCAACGGTTGATTCGAGAATTATAACGTTATAGCCTTTAAGCTGATTGTACAATTTCAAAGAGGTTTCAGTGAATAAGGATCTAGCCAATCACATTGAGCAACTTAAAACAAAGCCATTACAATCGAAGATCATCAGTGGTCGTATATACATCCTTTAGATAATTGGACACAGGTAATCAATCTGCTTTAAAATATCGAAAAATATATCTTGACTATCTAAATCATCATCACTAGTTACTCGCAACAGCATAAAAAAATTTAGTGAAAAAGGTTGCGCAATCGGTGTAATAAAGGTTAAATATCTTTATAATGCATAGAGCAAAATCTTACTAGTAGCAATAAATCGGGTGGTGGCAATAACGTCGTTTAAACAGCGAGCAGATGCATATAAAAACAAGGATTTAGGAAAATTTAAGTATCAGACTCAACCTATAGATATCAAGAACTGAACTAAAAATTTGACGATGATCAAAGCGCACTTTTGAAGCACTTGTTGAACTATCATTTAAAAGTGATTTTAATCTGAACAATATGTCTTTATTCAGCCAATGATTAACCAAGTAAAAACTATGCGATGTGCACACATTAAATTAAAACAAAATGGAAGAGCTTGGAAATTAGTTACAATTAGCAGAAATCATCGAATTGTCGGTATAATGACGTCATATTTATTTTTTTTGGTGTTTTATTCCGCTTTTGATATGTCAACTTTCATTAATATCTATAGACTAAGGAAGATATTTAAATTTTCCTTTATTCTTTTTTACATCCATCCGCCAAATCTTTCGCGGCAACAATTCACGTGACCCTTCTAGGGCACATGTACGCCACCATTCTAAAATTTTCAGCAAGAACCAAATAATAACTTTTAGGCTATTGCAAAATCAAACAATTTCGTGCTTTGTACAGACCTAAAAATAATTCATGAGAAACAGATTTTAGATTTTAGTTTGCAGCCAAAAATATGGGGCTAACTTTTCGTCTAAACGAATTTGTAACTAATTTTCTTTCGTTTGTGAACGGCAATAAAGATTGAAAATTATTCGCCATTTTCAACTGTATTCACCAGTTGCAAAGACAAATTAAGTTTAGACTTGTTGAGCTACCATTTTTTCAACATTTTTGACGATGAACTATCAAAGCTTAAAAAACTAATCAAAACTTTTTTCAATCCTATTGAGGCGACTTATTGATTCTAAAAGTCAAACACTACAATCTTAAACCATACATTCTCAGAGATTCATCGATTTATTTAGCAAGTTGAAATAATTTAATTATAACAGTATTTTACTAACTTTCCAACAAATCAATTATGTAAGATAAATCTACACCATCTTTCCTCAACGGGATGTGTCTAAATAACCTAACGCTGACTGCACCACTCTTGGAAAAATCTGTAAAACTCAACTTAAGCTAGTAGTAAATTAAATGTCTGTGTTTTTGACAGAGAAAAAGCTGATGCAAGTTGACATCATTAGAAACACGCCGCCAACAGCTCCAAACTCTCGCTGTGTTTGTCAATTTGAAGGAAAAAGCGTGATCGGGAGAAACCCGCGCACGCGTCAATAGCGCCATTCTCGGACGACATCATTGCCCTTAAAAGTGGGTTATCATGCACGAAACGCATGATCGCAAATGACGAGAAAAGTAAATTGTTTCCACGCTAGTCACGTGACCCGAAGGAGCTCAATCTACTTGTTTAGAAAAAGTTATTTGCAGCCAGTCCTTTGCAGGGTGCAACCAACTTCTACTACGGTGGTTTTCAAACCGTGATACGCGTATCTTTAGTGGTACGTCAGCTTTTGCGAGATTGTCCTCTAACCGGCGCGATGGTGCAGTGGTTAGAGCGTCCACATTGTAGTCGGTAGACCTGGGATCCATTCCCTAAGTCGAGTCATACCAAAAGACTTTAAAAAATGGTATTCACAGCTTCCCTGCTTGGCGCTCAGCATCAAAAGGGATAGTGTGGAGAACAAGCCGGAAAGCTTGCTTGTTGTGTCCTTGGGCAAGGCACTTAACGGGATGCCTCCACCTTTATGCGGCAGACAGGTGGCCCTCCCGTACTTCACCGGATTATAATTGTGAAGTTGCCAACCCAGCATGTCAGACGACTCTTGGGTACCCACCAGTGGCAGTCCGCCTTGTTGGTGGTGGGGCTACCAGTCACTCAAGACTGGTTCGAAATAGGCTGCCATCTTTCCCCTAGCCTAATATCAATTAGGTTGACGGCATGAACCTGAATTACCGTTCATGCCGTGCCTCCATCCCAAGGAAGAGGAGGGGTAAACACACACACACACAGATTGTCCTCTTGCAGCTTCCGGGTCACATGCCACGCTGATTTCACGTACATCTATGTCGTTTATTGCTGAGACTCGTTGCTCAATCTAAACAGCTGCTGTTAGAAGTGAATTACTAAATACCGAGTGTTTTTCAGACGCGACACCGACTTTTGCACGGGTGGGGCAAGGTCAGCAATTTTTGGGTTTCTAAAAAAACTTTTAACCATTTTTAGAGGCATGTTTTATTGAGCATGTTTAAAAGGTCTTTACTTGTTTTTTAAGATACAATCCTGGTAGTCAGCTAGAGTAAAAAGAAGATATGTAAACAGGAAAGGTTTAGGAGCTTCGTTTTTCTCGTAAAACCAACATATAGATATTGTAGTGTAGAATATTGGGGATATTTTGTGCTCTTCTGAATCCAGGAATATTTTCAAATCTTTCTGTCAAACAAATAATGACATCGGCCACATTAAACCAGTGGCAATTGGCCAAGTTTACATATAAGGATGGGGGTAATTTTCAGTATAGGCAGAATTACCTAGTTTCCTGTGGTACCCAACTGCAATGAAGTCTATTACCTCTTACTCTTTGCCCTTTACTGGCTCCTCATTTTTGTTTCATCATTTTCTGCTGCTCGGGCCCCTTTCGCATCAGTCCTTGTTTGACAATGTAGCTCTTGTTCAAAGGTAAAAAATTACAGGTGGTAAATTTAAGATATTTTTATGACCGGCTGCTTGTGTGAAGAGCAGTCAGGGCAATTAAGTGTGAATGCCTATCAAAAACTTCCAATCTGCTATCACACGAAAAACAAAATTGATAGGGCTTTGTTGATTTTTGTTCATTTGCTTCCCTTGGAAGAGCTGGCACTTCAGGACCACTTTTATTTGACGGATTCTTATGCAGTGAATTTAGAAAAAGCAGCAGCAAGCGGAGAAGAGCGTAGTCACTTTTTTTGAGCCCGAGTCCAGTCGTATTCCATTTTTCTCAAACTGCGACTCTATTTCAACTGCGATATTTTTCAGTAAGTTTGAATTCGACTCCAATATTCATCCAAAGTGATAAATTTGCACATAATGCAAAAAACTGATAAAAAGATGGGAAGGAAAAGATCCTATAGCTTTATCAGTCGTCGGAGCTGTTTAAGTTGCGAAATATACCCCAACACCAGGCATGGCAGGGGAAGTCAGTACTCATTTCTTCACCCTTCTACCCTTACAAGCTTGCATTCCTGGTGCCACCTAATTACTTCAGGGCAAATAAGAGTTTTTAGCTTGCAAAGTTACATACCCTCAACCAATATAGTCCAAAGTCTTTAAAAGTAGCCTAATAAATCAGTCAAATTTCTATTAGTTGCACATTCGATGTCTCTTCACCAACCGATTTCTTTTTTTGGGGGAAACTGATACTTTTTTCATATGTAATTAATGCCGATGCTGAACTTTGTCGCTTGGTATAAGAAACGATATAATTGAACTGAACACATAGATTGTAATGCGCCAGTACCGCTGCTCAGTTTGTCTACTTTATCAAAAAAAATTAATTTTTGAAACAACTTTTGAACTAGTTCTTTAATTTGAAAGTAGCGTTGCAAAATGCCAATGTTGCCACGTTCGAATTTAAGTTGTAAATTTTAGCAGGAATGCTGCTAATTTTTTTGTTCATAAAACAATTTTTGACAATAATCATAAAAGTTTTATTTTTTAAAAAACCTCAACTCCAGTTCTACTCCATTCTCACTAAGAAAAACAGACTCCGACTTCACTCAGACCTCAAACAAAAACTCCATATTCCGACTCCGGATGTTGCACATCTCTGGTAGCAAGCAGTTTAGGCAGAATGTTGAACTTTTGAAACTGCGTTCCAGGTGAACCATACATTTTCCTATGTTTAGCGTCGGTGGTGTTGTTAGACGTGTCGACATAATGAGAACGCAGTGAACGAAAACCAACCAGTGGCTTAATCAGTTTAAGAAATAGGAAGTTCCTTTTTATTTAATAATCTATTCTGGCATTGATCTGAGGAAGCACAATTAAAAGAAAGTCTGTAGTAATCCAAACAAAATAAAAAACTTAATCGCATTTGTTCACTGATCACACGGTGTATTGATTGACCTACGGTAGTGTAGCGGATGAGTTTGCGTAAACCTTCAACTTCACAACTATTTCATCTCATATTCAAAATAAAATATTATTTAGTTTTCTCGTACTATTTCAATGCATCGTTTTTCGACGCATTGTTCAATTTTTAATTACGACAGAGTAAATTCGGTTTTTCGCTCAATGTTAATGGAAATGAACAGCTTTTGAGACGTTTTTTGACTTGACAAGGGAATTGAATCCAGATCTACAAAAGTTTTGTCATCGATTGTCTCTCTCAGTAAATAGCATTAATTTTTGCTATTTTTAAAGACAAAAATGTCGAATATCGGAAAAAATCATAAGCAAGATTTTGTTGATGGGAAAAGGATAAGACAAATATGAAAACTGGGAACTTTTTAGTGAAGTTACGGCACAAACTTCAATTGGAGAAGCTACATCTATATCGCCTTTTGTTTGGGTTGAAGACCCCACATTTTTTGAGATGACATCTAATGGAGGATAGGATTCCGCCTCTTTTATTCCTCCGTGGTTGAACCTATAATTTTATTTAGAAGATTTGAGTTTTTCAAACCAGCTTTAGGAACACTGTTCAGCGTCTCTCAGCGCGACGCTCTCCTGCTGATTCGCAAAATATGGTTGCAAGATAGCCGCGCGATTGTGCGATGCTGTGTCTTGGTGAAAGGCAATTACACCTCCTTAGTGGCACGCTAAGGTGTAAATGATTATGAGAACTTTGAAGCGGGTCCAAATACAATTTGTTGTATGAACAACTGTAAAGGTTTGTCTGTGGGCGGGTGACAACACTCTCTAAATTTTCCTTCGGATTTCCATAATATCTATGCTCGAATGGAATCGCCTTCAAACCTTATGGCAGCTGACATGTTGTGCCTTGGAAAAGATACTTTATTTTGATTTTTCGTGCCAGGCGAATTTTGACAGACAGCTAATGTATCAAAAGAAATACCAAGCAGTCAAGAAAAAGACAAAAGACTTGGAAGCTAGGAACAGGCCTACTAATAACATTCCCTACGTTTAGCGCTAAGGTTGCTGCAGAAAATAGCATGTTGGCTATAATCAAGCCCCACATTTTTTTTGTAGTGAGGTGAAAATTGCTTGAGGACTGCAAATTGACTAGAACAAATTTTTGTCTACGTAGATTACAAGGCACAAGAATTTGAAGCATGATCATTTAGAGTTTGTGAACAATTATAATTGAACTAAAACCAATGGCAGCATTGCTCGATTACACCTATTTGAAACAAAATTTCAAGTTTTGCAATTACGCCGTGCACATTGTCAAGTAACACGTACTTCAAGAAAAGTAATGCCACCAATAAAAACGTCGACGCGTGAAAACGTAAGTCTTATAAATATATTTTCTGCAGTGTTCAATGCAGTAGTAAACCTATTTGTACCTGTGATGAAGGATAAACGTCATTTTTTCACATCTATTAGCCAAAACTTTTTCTCTTAAAAGATTTGCGAAGACAATAGTTCTGAAGGAGTTTTCTAAGTCTCCAAGAACCTCATGCTCTACAGCAGCACTCATTAACTTAACTGCTTTACTGACTAGCCTTGACCAATCCCAGAGTCTTAGCCTGTTAGCAACGGACGGAACCCGCATTGTCATTGCAGAAAGGGAAAGGCAAAAAAATGATATATACCAACAATTTTAAATCAAATGAAAAACCTTCCCAATTACAATAGAATTTTTTTAATTTTTCAAACACTACAGCTTAAATTTCAATTTTCAAAACTTTGAATTATTAAACCTTGAGCCAGAGCAAGCAGTATTTAGATTATGGGTCAAGGGATTTCAACTCATTTTTTCATCATTATTCTTACAATTCTGAAACCTAATCTACCGTTTTGTCTGATAAAAGATATTTCATCTTTCAGATTAGAATCTTTTCACTTCCCCCTCCACAAAAACAAGCAACTCTAATGCTAAATGGACATGATGTGCATAAATCAAGAAGCGATTTTTGGACAAACAGCAATGCCAATCCACCTTGTTGTTGGTGGTCGGGTTAGCAGCTTCATTATTGGTTTGAAATGAGCTGCCGCTTTCCTTGCCATAATTGATGTGTTTTTCCTTCTTGATTGGGTTTGCAGAGTGAGGCGTGATGGTTCATGTCTCACTGTACCACCAGCTCCTATCTCAAACGACACAGGGCACATAACTCAACTTATTCACTCAGTGTTACGCCTTTTTCAACGCGCATGACCAAAAAGAATTAATGAGCCAGAGTTTTTTCATCTCTTGGACTTATTCTACTTGCCGATAGGCCATTGGTTTCATGTGTAAATCGCTTGACGACAATCTTCCACAGCAGCTTTCCGTCGGATTTCAGTATTTTTGATATTTTACCAATTTTCTCTGGCGTTTTGCTGCTTTTCATCTGGCTGCAGTTCGATAGATTTCAATGGTAAGAATAAGCGATATTTTTTTTCTTGATAAAGTGGAGGTAGTAAGTAACTGTACATTTCTTAAACACTTGAAAAGTTTGACATAATATTCACAGATTTTTTGACATTGTTTCTAATACAAACCTGTATTCCAACTGTGTTTTTCAGAATTATTGCCCTCGATCTTGAACGTTCCAAGTCCTACTTACATTTCTTGAGGATTTTTCTTCTTGTGTTGCCTTGGGTGGTTTACAACAAAATTTCCTAGAGTTTCTCTTCAGATAACATACCTCTCTGTTAAAGAGGTGTTTTTTTTATATTATTTTTCTTCTCAAAATAGCTTTTTTATATCATTTAAACTCTTTCCTTCTACCTCTAGGATATGCTTTCTTCGTCTTCTTTCAGCGCTTTTCTAGTTTGCTTATCACTGAGCCATTGTCAGAGGCAATGCTGTTTTCATACTTCCATGTTTCTTGCTTAACAACATTCTGCGGCATCATCTCTTTGAGGCTTTTCATGCACTATTTCTTCCAGGCCAGTTGTAGCAATTTTTTACCTTTCATCTCATCAATGGCGATCTTTGCTCTCGCAAATCGGTGTTGTTGTGATTAGACCTCCTTTTCCTCCGGATGAAGGTACGGCACGAACGGCAATTCAGGTTCATGCCGTCAACTTAATTGAAATTAAACTAGGGAAAAGATGGTAGCCTATTTCGAACCAGTCATGAGTGACTGGTAGCCCCACCACCAGCAAGGCGGATTGCCATTGGTGAGTACCCAAGAGTCGCCTTTTACGACATGCTGGGTTAGCAACTTCACAATTGTAACCCGGTGAAGTACGGGTAGGCTACCTGTCTGCCACATGAAGATGGAGGCGTCCCGTTAAGTGCTTTGCCTAAGGACACAACAAGCAAGCTTTCCGGCTTGTTTTCAACACTATCCCTTTTTAATGCTGAGCGCCAAACAGGGAAGCTGTGGATACTACTGTTTAAAGTTTTTTGGTATGACTCGACTTAGGGAATGAACCCCAGGTCTACTGACTACGAAGCGGACGCTCCAACCACTACGCCATGTTGTTGTTGTTGTTGGCTACCCGACTCCTTCCGAGGGATGGGGGCATGGCGGAAGACCATGGAGCCCCAGAAGCCGGGCAACTCCTCAGGGTCTGGACCAGATGTCGTAAAGAGACAGAGAGTTGCCAAAGAGTGAGCGGCGCAAAGAGTCCGTAGCTGGACAGTGCAGAATGAGATGAGAGATGTCCTGGGACGAGTGTCCGCAGGCGCTGCAGGAAGGATTCTCGCTTCTGCCAATCCTGGAGAGATAAGAAGCTAAAAGAAGGCTGTATCCATTACAGCGAAGACGAGAGAGGACACAACGAGCATGACGAGGGAGCACAAGTTCCTCAGTGGAAATCGAGGGAACCTGTGTGTCAAAATACTTCGAGGAGACAATACGTCTCCAGTCCGAGAAAAGACGAGAGTGGATACGAGAGATAAGAGGAGAGAGACTACAAGGAATTGCGGAGGGCGCAAGCAGCGCTCCCCGTCTGGCAAGCTTGTCAGCTGTGTTGTTCCCCGGAAGAAACGAGTGTCCGGGGAACCATTGTAACCTGATGGATCAGGAGGAGAGAGAAGACAGTTCCTGCCAGATCTGCCACAGAGTTTGGGATAACAGGAAAGATGGAGAAAAGGACAGGGTAGCGAGGACAGAACGAGAGTCAGACAGGAGGAGAAGAGAAGAGAAATGGCAGGCTTTATGGTGTTGCCGAGACCAGCAAAGAGCGTGCAGAATGGCGCAGGCTTCAGCGGAAAAACTGGAACATACTGGGCCTGCCGAAAAGGAAAGAGTGGCCTCAGTGCCACATACAGAGCAGTTGGCAAGAACGCCGGAGCCGCCCTTGCCAAAAGGAAAAGGAACAGAGCCGTCTGTCCAGAGTATCAGATCATGAGGGTGGAGAGAGTCAAGGTGGGCGAGAGCCGCACCTTGGCGAGAGTGAGGGGGATCAGAGCGAGAGCATGGAGTGGGAAGGGTGGACTCCACCGTGAACGAGGGCAGATTCTAAGGAGAAAAAGGAGGGCAAGCAACAAGAGCCTCCATAGAACAAGTAGAAGGAAGCATGAGCGGGTGAGTGGACGCAAAAGCTCTCCAGGACGATCTGCAGAGTCTTGGTTTCACTACAAGTCTGGCCAAACCTGAAAAAGGAAAGGAGGTTGGGAGACGAAGAGCCCGTTTATAAGAGAAAAAAGTGAAGTGAGTCAGAGTGACTCGTAGGGGAGGTAGAGAAGCCTCGGTGAGTAGTAGAGGGATAGGGGAGGACGAGAGGCAGCCGGTGATGGCGCGACTGGCCGCTCGGTGGAAGCGTTCCAATTTGGTGAAATTGGTAGCGCTTAGGAAAGGAAACCATCCGGGTGAAGCGTAAGTGAGAAGGGACCGAAGAAAAGATTTATACAGAACAGAGAGGGACTCCTTAGAGGGGCCCCATGAGGAAGCAGAGATACAGCGTAAGGCCTTGAGTCGTGGGAAAAACTTGGCCTTCAGCAAAGATACATGTTTAGAAAAGGAAAGAGTGCTGTCGAAGGTGACCCAAGAAAAGTTGGAGTGGGATTAAAACGGAGGCGGGAGCCGAGTAGGAGGAGGTTGAGCTGGAGGTTAGCCTGGTGGAGATCCACTGAGAAGAAGGAGACCTCACATTTGCTCGGATTGAGAGGAAGACACCAGTACTCAGACCAGCGCTCCAATCGAAACAGAGCTCCTTGTGTGGACTCCACCGCAGTGGGGACCGAGAGGGAGGAGGACCAAATGGCCAGATCATCAGCGTAAAGAGAGCAGCTGACGGAAGAAGGCAGAGAGGCCGGAAGATCATTAATGAAGAGAGAAAAAAGTACAGGGCCAAGAACGGATCCTTGCGGAACACCTCGACGGACTCGAAAGGAACGACTTTTGTGATTTTGAAAAACCACAGAAGCGCGCCTATCAGAGAGGAAAGATTGAGTCCAACGAGCAAAGCAAGGAAAGAGGCCAGCCGAAATCAGTTTGTGGAAAAGGGCGGGATGCCAGACAGAGTCAAAAGCTTTGGAGAAATCAATAGTAGACAGGATCGTCCGAGAGCCCGGCCTGGGTTTGTTAAACCCATCCGAAATGGACTGAGAAAGGTACAGAATTTGATCAAGTGTAGACCGTCCAGGGCGGAAACCGGCCTGGCGGGGAGAAAGAATGGAATTAGATTCCAGAAAGAAAAGAAGACGGGATAGAATGATGCGTTCAAACAGCTTTGATACGCAGGAGGTGAGAGAGATAGGCCGGAAGGAAGCAGGAGAGTCGAGAGGTTTTCCCATCTTGTGTATGGGAATAATAGAAGATGTCATCCAGATGGAAGGAAAGGGATGCAAAGACCAGGAAAGATTGAAGATGTGAAGAAAAAAATCCATGCCAGAGCGAGGAAGGTGCTTTAGCATGGGATAAGCAACTTTGTCTGAGCCAGTGGCAGTGGAGAAGGAAAGGTCGGAGGCAGCCGCAAGAAATTCAGCTGGAGAGAAAGGAGAGCAAAAGGACGAGTGAGACTCCACAGGGCACGTGGCTCGGCGGAGCTCAGAGAGGTAGCCTCTGGCTCTGCTACGCAGGGCCTTTGGCTGATAAACGGAAAAGTGAGACCTCAGGTAAGCGGCATAAACCAAAGCCGATTCCCTGGGAGAAGAACAGTTAGGAAAGTTAGGAGAGGAAGAAGACGAGGAAGGAGAGCCAGCAATAGAACGAAGAAGAGAGTGCACAGATTTAGGGTTAGACTTAGGTGAAAGAGATCAACAGCTCTACACCAATCAACAGCCGCCTCAACGTGGTGGTGCGGTCCTCGACCCCGTTTGGTTTGGGTCGAAATGGCTGCTTGCCTTTCCCAGGGTCCCAGTTACCCCGGGCATTACTACACCATCGCGCCGGTTGTCGGTGGTCGTGGACAATATCGAATGGCATTATGAAGGAAATATCTTTCAAGATGCGCATCTAGTTGATTGAAATAAAGTCGATCTCACTTTGCTGCTCAAAATTCCGTTCACCCTGTCCATGATTTTTCTTAATAGATTGTTTCTAAAGTACAATTTTCTTGTTTTTGCCTTGGCAACCAAGGACTTTTTTTCTTTTGTTTGCCTTAGCCATATTTTCTGGTAGGCTGGCTACTACTCTGGTCTTATCATTGCGTTGAAGTCTTTTTTTACAATATTGGTGCCAGAGGATTTGAAGCTTTTTTAGTTGTGCCTTATCCAACTTCCCGTAAAATTCTTTCACTTCGTGATTACTTCTGGCACTTGTTAGAGCACAGATCTTGAAAAGCAGATTTCCCTGAGATTGAAAGGTATATGCTCAGCACAACAACTTTGAAAATCTAGCAAGTTATTTTTCTCCCTGTTATCGCACCAATGCCCATTTTTTATTTAATTCACCGATAATCGAACTGCAGCCCTGAGAACAAGAGTCTTATCGCACGTATTGTTTTGTCGCACTTTACTTTGTTACAATTATCTATTTCTACACTCGGACCTAAGCACACAAAACGCGTGGCTTCAGGCTCTTACTACCGGTAATTATGTATATAAAGAAAAAGAAGTTACTTCAAATTCTATTTTTGGTTCTTGAATGTTGCTGGTTCAATCGTTGTGGATAAAAGTCTAATCAATTATCTCGCGCTGGCCTATTCGAAGTTTTATTGTTATTCTGTCAATAAACCCATTGATTTTACTGTTTGATTTTAAACTGGTGCTTGGATAGAGAACAGTGCGAGGAAGGTCCTGGCCGTCCGCCTGTGATAACTATAATAGAAGATTCATCCCCTTCGAGTGGTGAATCCTTAACATAAAGAAATTGACTAGACTAAGAAATCTTGCGAAAGGTGATTCAGGCTCGTTACCCCCTTTCAAAGATTCGCGTTGGATTCTTTGAACTGGTGGAAAAGTTTGCGCGATTTGAGAAATCTTCGGCCTATCAACATCTTCAGTTGGAAATTCACGATTTGAAGGAACATCTTTACTTCAAGTTCAGTTGGAGCGTTGCAAGGTGCCGTCTGTCAGTCATTTTTATTTTGAAACTGACGTCAAGGACTCCGGTATTTTACGTGGAAGACTGGCAGACATCTTATCTTGGCTCTTCTGCAAAACTGATTCTGCAGGAAATTGAAGTCACAGTGCAATTCCACTTTTTTGCGAAGAATTCTCGAAGATCTTTGGTGCAATTGCGCGAGATCAGCGACATCGGATCTTCAGCGCGACAGTTCTTTTCCGAAGACCTGGATCATCCTTTCCTTACGAACGGTTGGAATTTGTTTTTATTATTTATTTAATTAATTTTTATATTTAACCTACATACTAAAGTACAGTATGTCTTTCATTTCTAACATTAAGAATTGCGAAAATAACGTAATTCAATCGACATGTAATGGAGCGCCTTCCGCAGGGCATGTGGAGGGTGACCAAACTGCTACAGTTGGGGAACTAGGCAACGACCTTGCATCCCAAGCCTACCCGATCATATCAGAGGTAAATACTCGTAAACTTTTAACGACAAAGCGACAACTTTCCATGCGTTTAAAGCGATCGCGTGATGCCCTTGCAAAATGTTCATCGCACGAACATTTTGCCAAAGCCCTCGAACAATTTGATGAAATTAAAATTGACTACGCTAAATATAAAACGGCTTTAAACGAAATCTTAGACCCTGAAGTTTCAAACGAGCTTCTAGAAAGTGTAGCTGATCTGTTTAATCAATGCCTTGATTTTTATGAAAATGCTAAATGGGGTATGTTGACCTCACCCAGGAAATTTTCAGTCCATCATGAGGACAATGGTACCATTGATGTCGAGCCTGAGGATAGTGCATCGCAGGTTGCTAAAAGTGTCAGCGCGACATCAAGTAGCACCTTTATAGCCCGGCAAGTTAAATTAGATAAGAAACGGGCTGAACTTGAAGCTAGACATGCTTTTGTAAAAGCGGAGGCGGAAGCCAAACAAAAACATGCTCTCGAAATTGCAAAAGCAGAAGAGCAACTTAAAATCGCTGCTGCTGAATTAGACGCGGAAGAGAGATTGATTGCGCTTTCAGAAAGGGGTTCATCAGTGGCTGTCTTAAGCAGGGCATGCCCCAATAATTCCTTGAATAACTTATTTGGAGGGCGCTCAAACTTTCGTGAGGCGTTTCGCGCAGACCTAAAACCGCTCTTAAAGAAAACGCAGTTAGCCAATTGAGCTGGAGAAACGAGTTCTTCTTTGTTAGAAGGATCGGTAAAAAGAAATATAGTTAGAGTTAAAAATAATACAGGCTTCTCGCGGGAAAATTCTGAATTTCCCAAACGAGAGAAAACTGTTTATAAATCGGCTGTTCCTAACTTTCAATCGGCGTTAGATCGCGTTGTGACTGATCGAAATGATTTTCCTATAAATGGTAGCAATTCGCAAACTCGTGTGAAATCGCTTGTGGGCCCTGCTGTTGGAGATTGCGAGTCCTTGAGGCGGCCTTCTGTTGCTCATGGTGAACCGGCATTACGCACCTATATCAAACGCCAAGACAGAAATGAATATATAAATCTTGCCTCACAGATAGGCTATGACGGTAGAAACATAGACTTTGTATTTTATGAAAACCAAATTCGGAGGCTTATGCACGAGAGTCCTTATGATGAACGTCGGCTCGAAGTTTTGAGAGCCTCGTGCATTGGCCAGCCTCGGGAAATGGTCAATTGTTTTTTGCGCCTATGAGAAATATGAGTGCCTCTAGGCGCATTGAAAGAGCCTTGGACCGTTTACGTCAGAGATATGGCGTTTCTGGTGGGCTTACTTCGGAACCTAAAATTGCGAAAATCCGAACCGGACCTAAGGTGTCAATGAGCATCGCTTCATTAAAAGCGTTCAATGAAGATCTAAACACCCTTGAAGTGTATGCACATGCCCATGACGAGCTGGATAAGCTATCTAGGCAATTAATGTTGGATACCGCAAATCGGTTACCTGGCGTACTTAAACGAAGATACCTTGACTACCTTGACAAAAAGAGTATCAATTTAAATCAACCGGGATTTGAGTCTTTGTGCGAATTTGTAGTGCATGAACTAAACATAATGACCTCGGACTATGCGCAGTCGTTTTTCAAATCAGACGATAAAGATGGAGCAAGTGGGCCTAGCAACGGACATACGGCTCTTCGCGTCAGACAAGTTGCTGTGATTGGAGAACGTCCTGGCGCTCGCTCAGCAGAGACCGTTGGCGAAAGCTCGCGTAGCTGTAGTAAAACTCAACATTCTACTAAACCTCCCCCGGTGTGTTTTGTATGCAACGACCCGCGTTCAAAACATTTTTTAACTGATTGTGAACAATTTAAAAGCAAAACTCCTGAGCAAAAGCGTAAAACTGTTATTGATGCTGCCAGATGCTTTAATTGTCTTTCTTTGGGACATTTCTCTAGAGAATGTAGTTTTTCGTCGAAATGTCGCTTATGCGGGCCACATTTTGTCCCCAAGCATTCTACCGCCTTGCATGACCTATATGTTAAGTCAGACTCGGTAAACATTGGGGCCGCCAGCGCTGGGCATTGCCAGACTTCGGTGACAGCCGACGCTGGGAAAAAACAGACAGACGTTGAACAAACAGTTGTGAGAAAACTGACCTTTAATAACGATTTGGTGATGCTTCGTACGAGTGCCGTAAGGGTTATAAACCCTGTGACGGGCAAGTCTACTTTGGCATATGCACAGCATGATACTGCTTCTCAGGCTACATTGATCTCAAAGAGCTTGAGGGACGAGCTTGGGCTCGCTACTAAAACGGATCATGTAATAACCATTCGCACCTTAGCTGAACAAACTATGCACAGTGGTGGTCTTACAAACTTTGAAATTGAATCACTTTCAAATAAAGAAACTTTTGCAATAAAAAATGCGTTGGTTGTCCCGGACTTTATTGATGATGAGAACGTTTTGCCTCATGCCGTAAATACGCAAAAACTTAGGCATTTCGAAGGGGTTAAAATTCCCACTATTCCTCAACGGCAAAGGATTGACATTTTGATAGGACAAACTAATAAAGAGTTGCTCACTGTTTTGGAGGAAAGAGAGGGTGTAAATGCGAGTGAACCTAACTACGTTCTGACTCGACTGGGTCCTATAGCCAGCGGTGGTCGCGTTGGGGTAAGATCGGATTCGCACCAGGTCTTGAAAGCAGGAGTAAACGTTGATTGTGACACAAACGAATGTGAACAACTTAGACAAGAAATTACTGAGCTAAAGGCGGCTTTGCGACAAGTTGAATTGGAGAACGAGGAGACTCTACCCTCTAGGAGTGAGGAGCTTGCGTGTTCGTTGGTGGAACCTAACGTCAAAGTAAAAGATGGTCGTTACGAGATTCCGGTCCCTTTGAGATCGGATATTGTTAAAACGATTCCCAATAACTCTTCAAATGCCTTAGAGCGTACTATGTCTCTGCGTCGGAAAGCTCTAGGCGATCCTACTTTAAACCGAACCCTTACAGACATATTTCAAGAGTTGCTTGCTGAGGGTTGGTTAACGCATGTGCAAAAGATAAAAGTTGATGGGCCTACTTGGTATTTGCCTTTGTGACGAAACAAGAAAAATCTCGTGTTGTATATGATGGTGCAGCCACATTTAAGGGAGTGTGTCTTAACCTTGCTGTTTTGCCAGGCGCTAATCTTTTGAATAGGTTGACTGACGTTTTGACTCGTTTTCGTTTGGGTAGATTTGCGTGTATGGCCGACTTAAGCAAATGTTTCTTTCAAATTTCTATTCCAGAAGACAGATTTGCGTGTATGGCCGACTTAAGCAAATGTTTCTTTCAAATTTCTATTCCAGAAGACCAGCGGGATCTCTTTCGCTTGGTCTGGTTTAAGGATAACGACATAAAACTTGGTGAAACCGAAATATTTCGGTTTTGTAGACATGTCTGGGGGATAAACTCCAGTCCTTACATTGCTCTTCATGCAATACAACGTTTGATTGATGAAAATCCTACCAAAGCAAGTCGACTGACTTTGGAAGCTATCGAAAACAATCGGTATATGGATGACTTGCTCATTACTGCTGAATCCCTGGCTGATATTGAGGTTATTTCTCGAGAGTCGAAGTCACTGTTCGAAAGCAGAGACTTTAGACTGTGTAAGTGGTCTGCAAATCACCTGGCTAAGCCGGTTTTGCTGAGTATTCCCAAATACGATCTCGGCTCTAATATCCGAGAAATTGACCTTGGTTCAAACTCTATGCCTGACTCTAAAGCATTGGGCCTAATATGGGACTTGGAAAAGGACTGTCTCAAGGTTCATTGTAATAAAAATTTGACTATGCCAGCTAGACTCAGTCGTCGCGAAATGCTGCGCTTTCTTGCTGGCCATTTTGACCCACTGGGTTTTGTCGATCCTTATCTCTTGGGAGGCAAGTTAATTCTTCACCGAGCTACCTGTGCTGGTATTGGCTGGGATGACGAACTTCCGAAAGACATGATGATCGATTGGAGTGCGTGGCTTTGTCTTGTACGGCCTATTTCAGAGGTTTCGATCCCCCGCTACTGCTTTTGGGAGGCCGAAACCGAGACCGGCGATGATGAAAGCGTTAGCTATCAGCTTCATGGGTTTAGTGATGCTTCGAATGATGCCTTGTCCTGTGTGGTCTATCTGAGGCGCTTAATTGGGCGACAATCGAACGTCGCCTTCGTGCATGGCAAGTCGAAACTGGTTTTGTTGTCTCAGACGAATTGGACGATCTCTCGAAAAGAATTGGAAGCGGCTAGGCTTTGTTCTGAACTGGTGTTCGCCGTGTCTAAATCGTTACAGCATTTGTCTTGCAGCTTTCACTTGTGGACAGATTCACAAGTTGCTCTTAAATAGATTGTAAACCCGGATCTTCATCTTCCGCGATTTGTAAAACGCCGTGTAGATAAAATACACCTTATGACTTCGGCTTGTGACTGGAATTATATTCAAGGATCTTTAAATCCCGCTGATGTTGGTACACGCGAAGGCAGCGTAAGGAACTCTGATTCCTTTGCATTGTGGCTTAGAGGACCTCCATTTCTTTTACAGGGATCTTTGGAACCCAAGCCCGTAAACCCCGCAGTGGTTGTTCGTAGTGCCAGCATTAATTTAGATCTTTTGTCTCTTAAAAGCGATGCGTGCCTGGATCGGATAATTGAAAGCGCTCCCGATCTATACACATTAAAAAAGCGTGTGGCTTATCTTATTGCTTTCAAACAGTGTATTGTCGCCAAATCACAAAAGCGTAACCTTTGTAAACCGAAACTTGATGCAGACTACTTGGATAACGCCTTCATGGAAGTTGTAAAATTTGTTCAGAAAACCCATTTTGGGACCGCAATTGAGCTTCTCCAGGAGAAGTCATCAGATGCTTACGATTTGATTTTAAAAAAATTAGGTAATAGCTTGTCAGATTTAGAACACGTCCGTCGTGTCTCTGAATTAAAAACTCTGCGAAACCTGCGCCACTGTGTGGACAATAACTTGATGTTGCGTGTTGAGGGTCGCCTGGAAAACGCTGATATCCCAACAGACACTAAACATCCTTTAATACTCCCTAGCAGGCACCCACTTACTAGGTTGATCATTCTCGATGAACACGCTAAAGCTGGACATGCAGGTCCATGCTATACGCTAATGCGTACGCGGCAGCGTTTTTTGATTGTGTATGGAATTTCGAGCGTTAAGCGTTACCTTACGGAATGTGTAAAATGTGCAATGGAAAAGCAACCCCTGTTCGACAGCTGATGGCCGATCTACCGGCTTGCCGAGTAACTGCCACAAATAAACCCTTCAAGTATTGCGGCGTAGATTATCTTGGACCGTATTTTTATCGCCAAAATCGTAGTAATTGCAGATGTTGATGTTTACTATTTACGTGTTATGCACTCGTTGCATACACGTGGAAATCGTCACTAGTCTTGACTTGAATGAATTTTTGCTTGCATTTTCTAGGTTTACAAATCTTCGGGGAGCAGTTGACACTGTTTATTCGGATAATGGCTCGACGTTTCGGGCCGCTGCTGATCGGCTTTCCTCGTTGCTTGGTTCGACAGAATTCTGTAATTCTCTTAAAAGCGTAACATTAATTGGGTTAAAATCCCTCCATACTCTCCTAGTCAAGGAGGTAGTTGGGAAAGTATGGTGAAGTTATTTAAAGACGCCTTTAATCGCGTTTTAGATCAATCTTGACGTAAGCCTTCACTTATTGAAATACAGACTTTCACTTCAGACGCGGTGCGCATAGTAAACGATCGCCCGCTCACTTCGCTTAGCGATAAACCTAATGATTTGGCTGTGATCACTCCTTCGTTTTTCCTGGGGCAAGGTCTTGCCCCCAATACACCTCTAAGTGCATTTCATGATCGGGAGGATTTGCGTCGTGACTTTCTTTATAATACAACTTTGGCTCATAAATTTTGGCTCTGTTGGATGCAAGGTTACCTCCCTACTTTACAAGGTAGAAACAAGTGGAGGGTAACTCGGAATAATATCTGCACTGGCCAATTGGTCCTGGTTGGAGATGCTGAGGACATCTCAAGGCGCGGGGCTTATCGTTTGGGCCGGGTACACCGGGTGCACCCTCAGTGGCGCAACGGAAAAGAGTTAGTCCGTAGAGCAACTGTTGGTGTGTTAAAAGATTGCGGGGATCGTACAAATAAAATCGAATGCATCCTCCGTGATGTATCCAAAATTGCTCCTGTATAATATTTTATTGTATTTTATCTTTTGTTTTTATATTCGTATTTCCCCGAGCATTATTGACATTTTTATGCTTCAAAATCTGTAATTTTATATCAGAAAATTCGGACTTGGCCTTTAGCATGCGTGTTTAGTCACCTTTTTTATTTATTGCACCGTCTATATGAATTTTAATGATGATGGTGGACTACCATCAAAAAGAACTTTGTATACCTGACCACTGCATCATTGTTCTTTGAATATGTTAAGTTAATCCTATTATTGTAGCGCCTTGGTGCTCTATATGTATTATGTTTTTGTTTGAAACTTCACCCTGTGTTCTTGTTTCAAAGGGGCCGCAATGTTATCGCACCAATGCCCATTTTTTATTTAATTCACCGATAATCGAACTGCAGCCCTGAGAACAAGAGTCTTATCGCACGTATTGTTTTGTCGCACTTTACTTTGTTACAATTATCTATTTCTACACTCGGACCTAAGCACACAAAACGCGTGGCTTCAGGCTCTTACTACCGGTAATTATGTATATAAAGAAAAAGAAGTTACTTCAAATTCTATTTTTGGTTCTTGAATGTTGCTGGTTCAATCGTTGTGGATAAAAGTCTAATCAATTATCTCGCGCTGGCCTATTCGAAGTTTTATTGTTATTCTGTCAATAAACCCATTGATTTTACTGTTTGATTTTAAACTGGTGCTTGGATAGAGAACAGTGCGAGGAAGGTCCTGGCCGTCCGCCTGTGACAACTATAATAGAAGATTCATCCCCTTCGAGTGGTGAATCCTTAACACCCCCGTTGTCCTGAGCAGATCCATCCTGCCATGCCACTCATGATATTTCTAAGTTCGCGATTGGGAGCGAAGCACGAAAAACTTAATGCAAGATTTGCCATCAAAAGACTCGAGTTGCGCGCTTACAACAGTAAGTTCCAATCGTTCTTACAACAGTAGGAACGGAAATGTTGTTTGGATAAAAGCGCTCAGTTTGGGTCGATCTATTGTTTGCCCCGACCACATCAACACGTACAAGTGACTGCTATTTAGAAAACCCGAAGTACATTTCGGTGTCACCCAAATTTTCCTTTGCCGTGTCTAATGGCAACCTATGACACTGCTGCGCAACTGAAAGGCATAAAAGAAAGATTTGGCAGTGTCGATACCAATATGAAACGCAAACTCTTATATACAGCGGTGGGCAGGTTACTTTTTTGAAGTAACTAAGTTACAGTAGCCCAGCGAAAAAAAAATCTTAGTTGCAGTTTCAGTGACAAATTTTCAAAAATAACTAGTTACAGCTTCTTGCAAAGGCCAAAATTTTCGATGCAAAATGCAAGAGTGAGTATTTTTCCACACAAGGCGAAAAGCCAAACCGCCAATGAAAACGTGGTTTTAATTAGCGTAGAAAGCGAAAGCTTGAATTCCTAACGCAATACCATGCCTTTTCAATATTCAAAACCTATCTGCAATATTGCCAAAAGAAAGTGAAAGCTAGCGAATGGAAACAAACTTGTAATGGGTAGGAGAGAGTGCCCAACAGTGCTCCAGGCGCCTACAGTGCGCCATTTTTAATTTCCCACAATGCCTTTTAATAGATCTTCCCGCTTAGCCAATAGCATGAGCAGTAAACTGTAAAAGCAATAGTAGCGGCATTGCTAAGAAATGAAAGTCCAGTTTCAGGATAAAAAATGAAAAAAAAGAGCACAGTTAATTTTCTAGTAATTTAAGCGTCGGGTAAAACTTCTGAAACGCGTTGGAACATGCCTTTTGTAACGGAGGTATTAGGTTATAATGTAGCGAATGCTAGTTGGATAACTGGCAATCCTACGTAAAACTATAAATTTTTGCGGCTACTTCTAGTAGATCAAAATATTAACCATTGCATGGATCCATTTATTAATGAATAGAGAAGAACAGAAATAAATTTAAAGTAAACCGACTGAATCAGCTGAACTGACTTGAATCAAAAATGAACCGAATTGAATCCAAAAATTGAATTGAATTGAATTGAATTGAATACTGTAAAAGCAAAGTCAAATGATTTAAACAATTCCAAAACATGCTTAAAGCAAAATTAGAAACTTAAAATGTGCCCTAATTGACTAAACTGCGCAAACAAAAAAATTAACCATAAGCGCTAAATAGATAAGGTGTTATAAGACAACTTAGGTCAAAAATACTGCTAACATAAAATCCAGGTTCGAAACCGCTACAATAGGCTATTACCAGCTTGCCATTTTTGGTTTCAAGACTGTAGTCAAGACGGTAAAGTCCATTTTGTCTCCCTTATCCTTGATGCCACCAGTGCTCCATCTCAAGTTTCCAACAGTGCCTCTATGGTGCTAAGCTATGACATCGATTTTCGATTACATGAGTGAGACCAACTTCAATCCTACTTTGGTGGTGGGGGAGGGGGGCAATACGCACCACCCCCAGTCGGTCGTTAAAAAATTACTCTAAACGACTAACGATTTCATGTTCTTTTATTCTGACTTTGACCATGGTTTATTCCTACACCAGCCGGCTCAGCCAACGTCCTCCGCAGGGTCCCCATCAGTATTGTTGAGGTCAACAATATCGATTCTGCCAGACAAGCTGGCTTCACACAATCGGTAGTTTCGAAAACACTAAAAAAATTATGGTTTTTCATAGAGCTAAATCTCGTTCCGAAACAAAGCTATCTTTTCTTAAAACACAATCAACTGCAAATAACATTATGGGGGCTGCTCATAGTCATTACATGTCTGCCAAGTTTATCGAGTCCCTGACAACCTCTTAATTGCCCTCTCTTTCAACAAAGACATTTTTCAACGAAACAAACTTTTATCCGTTAAATTTAGTGCTTGAAAGCACTTCAGAATCGTGCGATTCTGATGTAATTCTGATTACAATTGAAAGCACATCAGAATTGGAGGGCGCCAGAGTGATTAATATGTATTTTCAGGAATATGTGGAACGGCGTCAAAGTGATTCATATGTATTTTCAGGAATAATCTATTAAATATTGTGCCCACTACTTACGACTTTTTCTTCATTGTACGCTTGTATATATGAGCTAACGCTTCTGGCTGCGAGCGTGTTGCTTGGGGCTTGGTATAAACGCAGCCAGACAAAAAGATAACTAACCCAAAATGAAGCGATTACTTTTAAGTTATTACAATACCAGGGCCCCTATCAGTAATGTAGATGTTTAGAATGTCGGTTGAGCCCGGTTCCCGGCTTCACCCAATTGATATTTGTGAAAACAGTAACAAAACGTTAATGGGCTGTTGGCATAGCCAAATGTCTTTCCCAAATTAAAAGTACCGTTTTTTAAAGAAAAGCGATTCAGACTAAAAAAAATCATTATAGGAGGTTGCGCATAGCCGCTATATTTCACCCAAAGTTTTTGGAATTTACGGCTACGTTTTGCTTGTCTTTTTGGTACTTAGGAACTGGACTTGCTCACAATTAAAACAGCAAACAATTTCAAACAGTTTCATTTGTTTATTAGCCGGCTCTGCCGGCGGTGCCTGCAGCTCCTCCATCATTAACATTAAGATTAGGAATATTAGGAAAAATGTTTCCCCTTAGTGTAGTGCGATTTTACCTCGGCAGGGCGAGCCATCACCTGTGATGAGATAAAACGTGTCAATAAAGACGCCTACGCAAGCTTCACCGTACTAACATTTGGGAGCAGCAATAACAAGTTTTTACAAACATATGTCATAGTTCTTATACACGTAATGGTGATCATCTTATTACTCTATCAATCAACACTGGTAATACTCGCAAAGAACGAATGATGTCAAAAACTATCATTTACATTTTTAAAAAGTGTAAAGGGGGTGGGGGAGGTGAAACCCAATCAATAATGATGGTGGTCGTTTTGACCACCAAAGAAATGAGCTATTTAGTAGTAGAGCTATTTGATGATTTGGTGCGCCCCCTTTGTATTTATATTCATGATATCAAGTTCTTTGGCTGCACTGTTTGCTTTAATTCCGGCATAGCAACTAAAGGAAGCCATCTTCCACCAAAGTTATACGCCTTATTCTATTGGGCGTATATTGAGTTATTTTCAAGCAAAAACTTCCCTCTTAATCCAGTTTTACAAATTTTATTTTGATCTTTTCTTAAACTTGAGGTATTATTTCATTCAGCTTTGCCTCTAATCCCGACCTCACTACCTTTAAATGAAGATTATAGTTTTGTAACAATACAAAGAACATATTAATTACAAATATCAAAAATGGCTTTACTCTTCTTGTTTGTTATCAAAATGACAATGGATAACTTTGCTGCCTGCTGCTGTTTTCACTATATAGTGGTACGTATGATGACGTCATTCAAGATTATGACAAAACAGTGCTCTTTAAAAGGATTCATGACAAAAGAAAAAAGCATGCTTAAAAACAACTAGATGACTGATTACTTAATACATCTTCATACAATGTAAGATGTTATAGAACTACATCTACTTTTAGCGGAAGCACCTTGGGAATATCTTCCGAAAATGATTTAAACCGCGTTTCTACAGTTAGAATCATTTGAGAAAATAAAAAAAACAAATTTTAGAGTCAATGTTTGATTATAACGTGATTTTGTGTTTCTAAAAACATGAAATTTCTTAAATTTGGCAAGCTGAGCGCTAGCTTATGTTTCAGCCAAAAATTTTTTTCTCAATCAGAAAATGCAAATTGAAAAAATGTATCCGTAATTGTGACATCAGCATGACGTCTACAACATCCTTATGATTCTCATCTTGGCGTGGTGATAAATGATGCCAAGTTTAGAGTTTGTATATCCTGTAGTTTTGGAATAGTTAAGCTTAAACAGGCGGTTAAGCACAAAATCGCTTGTTGCGACCCCAGTATTCCTAAAATTTGAAAACAAACTTTCTTTTGGAAATAATATTGTTGATATCTCTTGAAATAGCCATCAACCGCGTTTTTACGCTTAGTATTTTTTAAGAAATCAAAAAATATTTTAACAATCAATTAGTAATTATGACATTATTACAGATGGTAAAAACGTGAAAAAGTTTTACATTGGTAAGTTGAGTAATGGCTTTTATTTAAGCTCAAAATAGCATTTCTACGCCAAAAGATACAATTTTAAAAAGTTTTGCCAACGATTGTGACGTCATGATGACGACACCAACCTTTTTATGACCTTTGACTTGGCGTGGTGATAAAAGATGCCAAGTTTCATATTTATATATAGGGGAGAGCGGGGCATAACGGGACGCCTAAGGACTTTTGTTAATATTTCTTAATATAAACAATGTTTGTGCCCAATTTTGGTATTGCTGTATCTGCATGATACAATAGTACCTACAAACAAAGAATCATCGCGGTTGTTGACGACCACGGAAAAGGAGAGCTAAAAAACAAATTTTAAAATTTGTCCCATTTTGCCCCGCACTTGGGGCATAATGGGACAAATGTCCCGTTATGCCCCAGGTGTCTCTTTCACTTTAACTGTTGCTGTAAACCTAGTCAAATCATAATTTACAGTTATGAGTATGTTTATTTAGCTATACAGTAGAATTTGCCTATATTGACAGTTCGTCTATATCGACACATTATTGTCCTATCTTTCACGTGCATTCGAGTTCGCCTATATCGACTTCGGCTATATCGTCAGTTCGCCTATATCGACACTCTTTTTTGTACCCCAGAGCATGTTGTTCGTTTATAGTGACACTGACAGGACTCAATTTTCTTTTTACAGCAGGACGTAATTTCACAATTTAGTACAAAAGGGTTAGCAGCTGCGAGAAAAATTTTGCAGAAAAGAATTTAGAATTCCATCTGTACTGTAGTTGCAAAAAGAGACTGACGATTGACGAAACAATACAGAGTATCGACAATTGTTGACGTATTAGAAATTAGACTGAAGACAAACAACCAAGAAGTGTTGCCCACAAAAGTTCAGCAACACGTGTTTGAACAAACTGTTACAAAAGCAAAACAAAAAAAACTACCAATTTTCTTGCTATAGCGTACCGTACAGTGTAGTAACGTCGTATTGCTCCGCATTAGTACAATACATTAGTACAAATGCAAAATAAAAAAAGTCATTGTAGACTAATTGTATAATTTTCTTTCTAGAAAAAAGTTCAGAAGAAAAATATACAGTACACTATACAATGGAGCTTTCTATTATAAATGCTTTCGATTGAATTGTTTCCTAACTTTCCTTGCTTGACCTGAACATTTTTGGGGGGGCAATTGCCCCCCCAAAAAGGTCCTGGCTACGCGCCTGGCCTACATAGTACAAGCAGAGTCGAAGTTGCAACTGACATTTCTAATCACACTACGATCTAAGCGTAAATTGCTGGGTGTTGAGCATTTGACATAGACAAGCAAAGAGGCAAAAAGTGTCAATGGATTGTAAAAAGACAGTGATGAGGCTATAGTAATTGACCATGAGATTCATCTCTTCAGCTAAAAAATTTTTGCTGCACACAACCATATGGCATATTATATATAATTTAAGCCTGAGATGCATTTTTTATCACTAAAGCTTGCAAACAATTTATCTCTCATCTAAGGACTGGTCTTCTACGACAAACTTGAAAGGTTTGTTTAAAATCTAAGTCTCTGCCAAAAAATTAGGCTGAAAAAAGTTGAAATCTAAACAAGAGCAATGTCCACAAGCTTGATTAGAAACAATGCAGAAATCCTTCAAATCAAAATATATATACGGTATATGGTTGTTATCATGCAGCCTTCAAACCCTTCAAATCAATATTATCATGCAGGTTGGAGCTCATAAAACATAAGGTAGAATTACAATTGAGAAATTAAACAAGCTATTGTTATTGCATTAAATATCAATGGAACTAATAGCACATGATAACATAGCAAGACTAGCAGTATCACAAAAGTTTGACCTGTCAAGTTTATGCAATTTGTTTTCAGATTAAAGCAATTTCAATCACAGGCAGTCAGTACTGCAAACATGTTCACAATACCCAAGTCACTGTATTGCATTATTTTGCTTTTTTATTACCATGTAGCATATACCCAGAAGACAAAATTATTTAAATAAATAAACTGTCAACTAACAGCATTGTTTCTGCCCAAAGATTTTTTTATGGCATTTATAGTTTGACGTTATAACTCAAAGAAATCCAAAAACATTACAAACTAAATTGTATATTTTTGTGCAACATCTCCTAAGCAATTTCAGGATTAAAAGTTGTTGCCACATTAAAATTATTTTTTATCTACAACAATTATAGTCACACTGAAAAAATATCTCATTCTTAATCACTAACAAATTTTGTACACAAATCACATTTATAAAACCCATTCCCTCTATAGTCTGTGCAGTTTTCATGAGACCAGTCCTCACATTTGTGACACTGAATCCAATCTTCTTTGGGTGGATCTTCATATAGTTCACCACAAACAATGCACTGATATTCTTCAAAAAAACGTGGTTGATGGCGTTTGGATTTGGAAGACTTGTGTTTATGTTCTAGACCAACATTGCACTGTTCTTTTTTAGAAGATTTGAAGTGATTTTGAATGGAAATTTTTTTTTTGATATGGCGAACTTGTTAGAAGTTCTGATTGCTTTCCTTTTCTTTTTCTGCTTTTTATCTTACCACGAGGTAAAGGAGAAATGTCAATTACGTTGACTTCAACATGTGTATTGTTTTGATAACTTGCAACAGCAGACGTGCTTTTCAAATTTTCTCTGGTTGTATTAGTAGTTGATTGAAGTGCTTCTGCTATTGTACTGGTGCTTGCACGATCAGCAGAAAAAGTAAGCACATCTTCAAAAATGTTATCATCATTGCTGGTTTGGGGTATAAGCATTTCAGGAAAGCTTTTTGAATTTTCACTGGTTGCATTAGAAGTCCATGGAAGCGATTCTTTTGTCTTGCTAGTGCTTGCATGATCTGCAAGAATATTTAGCAGTCCTTCAAAATAACTTTCATCACTTGTTTGGGATATTGGCATTTTTGTAATGATCGACTGTGAAAAATCTTCATTGCTTTCACAATTTGCAGAAAAAATACTTTCCAAATTAATTTCTGCAGCATTTGCAGTTGATTGAATTGATTCACTTCTTCCAGAGTCTACTTCATTAACACTAAAGGAATGCAATGTGCCAATGCCATCGTTTGTTAGAGGTATTTCTAACTCTGTTACAGTTGACGGGGAAAAATCTTCATCACCAAAAATGTCTGGATTGAAGGGAACAATTCCTGCAGATCTGAATCCATTTACTGCTTTTTGAACCGTAGCAACTTGTTCATAAGCATGGCAAAAAAGCTCACACAATTCCCAATTGCTGACTCGCTTTCCAGGGTTGCTGATTAACCATTTGTCTATTTCTCTGTTGTAAAAAGTTTTTAAAGGTCCAAAAAATGTTTTATCTAATGGTTGTAACTTATGTGAAGTGTGAGGAGGGATAGAGAGCATTATTATATGGTTTTCTTTAGCAAAATTAATGGCGTCTAATGACAAGTGACTGGAATGATTGTCTAGAATAAGCAATGCTTTCTTATCGACCCTTGGGCAAGCATGCTCCTTGAAGTGAAACAACCATTGCAAGAAAATGTTGCTATCAATCCAACCAGATTTTGATGTATATCCCTTTGAACCCTGTGGAGCACCTTTCAATAATGCAGGATGCATTCTTTTCCTGGGAAATACAAAAATTGGTGGAATGTAGTTACCAATGGCATTCATTGAGCAAACAGCAGTTACTGTTTTCCCTCTTTCAGCGCTGGTAATACGACCAACTTGCTTTGTACCTTTTTTAGCAATTACTTTTGAAGGTTTTTGAACACATGTTATCCCTGTTTCATCAACATTATAAATCATATTAGACGTAATTGTTTCTTTTTGTAAGATTGATTTAAGCAAATCAAAGAATCTTTTTACTTGTGTTCTATTAAAGCCAATTGCACGATTAAAACTTGTAGCTTCAGGTTGACGTATATTAAGCTCTGGATGTCGTTTCAAAAACCCAGGTAGCCAGTCTTTTCCAGCTTTATGGTTGGCATTTCTAAAAGGCACATTAATGTGATTTGCTTTTGCAATATCAAATGCAAGCTCACGTAATGATTCTGGTGTCAACCCAAAAAACATATCCTGTAATTTCTTGGCATGTTCTACTAGTTGATTTTCTAGAGATGAGGTTAAAGCTGGTTTAAAATTTCCCAAATCGGTAGTTCCTGGATTTCTGATTTTTTTGTTCACATGCCTTTCGAGGGTGCTTTTTGGAATGTTATAGAGAGTGGCTGCTTTTCTGATTGAAAGGTTGTTTTTCTTTATTTCTTCAATTGCTCTGAGCATACTACTTTCCAACCAATTACACCTAGTAGTTTTTCTAGTATAATTTCTAACCATGATGAATCAGAACATCCTAAACAAAATTTTAAAACGAAAGAAACTTGTAATCTTTAACCAACTTTTATGTTTAAATGAAGGCTTATAAAAAAACACAGTGACAATTCAATTTCCAATAGGTAGGAAAAAGTTGAGACCAATTATGAGCTACTTTTCTGTTGCTGATATTTAAAATATAATGTATATGCGCAAATGATTGAATTTTATGAAAAATAGTCAGACTACATAAGCCATGTAAAAGAGGCTGTAAATAAACTAAACTTCTACAGTCTTGGACAAAAGTTTATAATATCTGCTAAGTATTGTTAAATTTTAACTTTAATTAAGATATGAAGAGATAAGCGTTTAATTTAGTCTTTTTTGTATATTGTCAATTCAAATTGTAAAATTTCAATCCAACATACGCATTCATTAAAAATACTTGTTTTAATAATTATATTGTCATTTGAAGGAAATAGAGCAAAAACAATAGCCATACATATTGATTTTCTTTGAATTACACTAAAAATGTGGAATATTATAAACTTTTGTCCGAGACTGTAAATACAAAAAAGTTAATTTCATGTTATAAAGAACAGTCAATGTTTGACAAAATTTTAAGGCTACATACAAAAAAGTATTTTAATGTAAGTTTACAAACTAAATAAGCAAAGCTTTGCCTATAAGCCTGTAAAAATTATCCGTTCATAGACTTTGAACACTACAAAATTTTTGGGGCTAGTAAAGAATCGGCCGTTATGCTCTGTAATAGGCGATCACGTGACATGCGTTGCATGACGTATTTTACGTGACGAACGCAATGCGCGCGAATGAGATACTCTTTGTTTCTTTATTATTGCTAGCTTTCTTATAACTGAAACTGTTAGAAACGTGTTTTTAATACAGAAGAACTGTTCGCAAAGCCGAGTCACTAACAACAGTTGATCATCGACCACAGGTGTGTACCGTAACGCCACAGCGACGTCATAATGCCATCAAAACATGCGTAAATTGCGCACTTTCTTAATATAAAGGCTTAAAATTTGTACCTTTTCAGAGACAAGATGTTAAATACCAAAGCGCTGTTTGCAACCACATCACATTTCAAACGATTGATTAACCTTCTCCAGTGGCCTCCTTTTTGGTTTTGGTGTAAAAACAATCCAATGTTCTAAACTGGCACCACCACAAATACGAGATTAATGTAATGAAAACAAGCTTGCCATAACAACACTTGCTAAGTATATGTCCCATGAGAAAAACGCAATTTGATGCTGAAATGCACAACGCTATTGTCTACAAACCCAAATAAAGTGTAAATTCTCAAAACCAAAATGGAACCTGATGCTCAACTACCTGCATACTACGCGAACACTTACAGATCACTCTCAATATGAGACCCCAACATCATGAAATACACGACATCATCGCATATCGACCCTAGTCAAGTATAAGCCGCCATCCAAGAAAATGCAGTTGATCATGAAATACACGACGTTATTGTATAGCAATCCTAGTCATACTGATCCTAGTCAAGTATAAGCCCCTAAACAAGAAAATGCAGTTTATTATGGAATACACGACATTATTGCATATCGACCCTCTTCAAGTGTAAGCCCCCAAACAAGAACATGCAATTTATCATAGAAAACACGACGTTATTACATATCGGCCCTAGTCAAGTATGAGCCGCCATCCACAACAATGCAGTTTATCATGAAATACATGACGTTATTGCATATCGGCCCTGGTCAAGTATAAGCCCCCAAACAAGAAAATGCATTTTATCATGGAATACACGATGTTACGTCGCAACACGCGTGTCTGCCTCACACTGCGGCGAACAAGAGAAGGACGAGATGTCGTCTTTAAAACGCAGTTTATTCGGTGAAAATTCGAGGAGAAATCATTGAACCAGAAATGAAATAATTGCCACAAATTTATAGCGAACTGGTTTCTGTAACAAAAGTAACAGATACAATGTAATTGTTACTTGCGTAGTTTATTCGGTGAAAATTCGAGGAGAAATCATTGAACCAGAAATGAAATAATTGCCACAAATTTATAGCGAACTGGTTTCTGTAACAAAAGTAACAGATACAATGTAATTGTTACTTGCGTAAATGACCAATATGCGAAACTTACCAACTTGTTTTTCGACAGAACATCCAACAACTTTTATTAATTTAATTACAAATTCTTACAGCTGAAAAATGGTACAATATAAGACGTCAGTTGATTTGATAATTGATATTGCCTTACACTAACGAACTTTAGTTGCTGCTGCTGCTGCGGTAAACAATGCAATGATGAAAGGTTTTGAGTAAAAATTTCATCTGATATCAATCCATTAGAACAATGCAGCTGGGATTCAATTCTGTTAACGAGCCTAGCTAAAAATAACAGTGCGGCAGAACAAAGCGTAGCCCCGCGGTTACAATAATTAAAAAGACACACAAACGAGAATACGCTAATTAGGTATTTGACCTTATCAGACAGGTCAGCTACGCAAAATTTCAGAGCAAAAGGGTCACAAGCTCAAAACTCGCGCTCATCGAAACGCAATTTCAATGAAAAACGATTTATGACATAACACACCACGTTATTGCATATCCACCCTAGTCAAGTATAAGCTCCCATCTAAGGAAATGCAATTTATTCTGGAATACGCGACGTTATTGTACATTGACCCTAATAAAGTATAAGCCCACAACCAAAAAAATCCAATTTATCATAGAAGACACGATGCTATTGCATATCGGCTCTAGTCAAGTTTGAGCCGCCATTCAATAAAATGCAATTTATGGAATACACGACGTCATTGCTTATTCATCCTAGTCAACTATCAGCCGCCATCCAAAAAAATGCAGTTGATCATGGAATACAGAACGTTATCACGTATCGGCCCTGTCCAAGTATAAGCCTCAAACCAATAAAATGCAATTTATCATGAAACACTCGACGTTATTGCATATCGACCCTAGTCAAGTATAAGCCGCCATTTTAGAGAATTGAGTTGATCATGGAATACACGACGTTATTGCATATTGACCCTATTCAAGTATAAGCTGCCATACAAAAAAATGCAGTTGATCATGGAATACACGACGTTATTGCATATTGATCCTAGCCAAGTATAAGCCCCCAACCAAAAACATGCATTTTATCATGGATTACACAACGTTATTGCATATTCATCCTAGTTATCTATCAGCCCCCAACCAAAACAATGCAATTTATCCTGAAATACACGACGTTATCGCATATCGGCTCTAGTCAAGTATAAACCGCCATTCTAGACAATGGAGTTGGTCATGAAATACACGACGTTATTGCATATCGTTCCTAGTCAAGTATCAGCCGCCATCCAAGAAAATGCAGTTGATCAAGGAATACACGACATTATTGCATATTGATCCTAGTCAAGTATAAGCCGCCATCAAGAAAATGCAGTTTATCATGGAAATACACGACGTTACTGGATATCGAATCTAGTCAAATGTATGCCCCCGACCAAGAAAATGAAATCAAAGATGTTGTTGGTACGTACTTTTTATGAATTGATGCAATTTATTTGAATGATTTACATACCGGAACATAATGTTTACATTACAGATATAATGAAAGTGCGTATAGGTGTAAGCACTGTAACGCTATGTAAAGCAAAAGAGCTAACAGTTTAAGTTTTTTATCTCTGGATGCCTTTGTTCGCGTTTGACCTTATTTACTTGACGGTAAGATGGGATAAAGACTTATTAAGACTGAATGCGTTCGCACGTTTGCACTTACATCGCGCCCATTGCCTTCTTCTAAGTCTTGTTGATTTACCTACTGCTGCCGGCCAATCAAAGGTGCAACCAGGGGGCCGAGAGCGCTAAATCTATGTCTTGTTATCTACGGTTTAATACCTGAAGCTTTAGGCCTACTTTTAACAACCACTGGTTTTTGAAAGCACGTCACAAAACATTTCGTTATATTGTAAACCTTGCACCTAATTGGCAAAGCAGCATACGGGCGTAAGGGGCATTGACAATTGGTTGGGTGGTATACTCATTATTGTTTCCTGGCATATTCATTTTAATAAACTGTTAATGCCCCTTACGCCCGTATGCTGCTTTGCCAATTAGGTGCAAGGTTTACAATATAACGAAATGTTTTGTGACGTGCTTTCAAAAACCAGTGGTTGTTAAAAGTAGGCCTAAAGCTTCAGGTATTAAACCGTAGATAACAAGACATAGATTTAGCGCTCTCGGCCCCCTGGTTGCACCTTTGATTGGCCGGCAGCAGTAGGTACCTCAACAAGACTTAGAAGAAGGCAATGGGCGCGATGTAAGTGCAAACGTGCGAACGCACTCAGTCTTAATAAGTCTTTATCCCATCTTACCGTCAAGTAAATAAGGTCAAACGCGAACAAAGGCATCCAGAGATAAAAAACTTAAACTGTTAGCTCTTTTGCTTTACATAGCGTTACAGTGCTTACACCTATACGCACTTTCATTATATCTGTAATGTAAACATTATGTTCCGGTATGTAAATCATTCAAATAAATTGCATCAATTCATAAAAAGTACGTACCAACAACATCTTTGATTTCATTTTCTTGGTCGGGGGCATACATTTGACTAGATTCGATATCCAGTAACGTCGTGTATTTCCATGATAAACTGCATTTTCTTGATGGCGGCTTATACTTGACTAGGATCAATATGCAATAATGTCGTGTATTCCTTGATCAACTGCATTTTCTTGGATGGCGGCTGATACTTGACTAGGAACGATATGCAATAACGTCGTGTATTTCATGACCAACTCCATTGTCTAGAATGGCGGTTTATACTTGACTAGAGCCGATATGCGATAACGTCGTGTATTTCAGGATAAATTGCATTGTTTTGGTTGGGGGCTGATAGATAACTAGGATGAATATGCAATAACGTTGCGTATTCCATGATAAAATGCATGGCTTTGGATGGCGGCTTATACTTGACTAAGATCAGTATGCAATAACGTCGTGTAATCCATGATAAAATGCATTTTGTTGAATGACGGCTTATACTTGACTAGAATCAGTATGCAATAACGTTGTGTATTCCATGATAAAATGCATGTTTTTGGTTGGGGGCTTATACTTGGCTAGGATCAATATGCAATAACGTCGTGTATTCCATGATCAACTGCATTTTTTTGTATGGCAGCTTATACTTGAATAGGGCCGATATGCAATAACGTCGTGTATTCCATGATAAACTGCATGGCTTTGGATGGCGGCTTATACTTGACTAGGGTCGATATGCAATAACGTCGTGTATTCCATAATAAACTACATTTTCTTGTTTGGGGGCTTATACTTGACTAGGGTTGATATGCAATAACGTCGTGTATTCCATGATCAACTGCATTTTCTTGGATGGCGGCTTATACTTGACTAGGGTCGATATGCGATGATGTCGTGTATTTCATGATGTTGGGGTCTCATATTGAGAGTGATCTGTAAGTAGTCGCGGAGTATGCAGGTAGTTGAGCATCAGGTTCCATTTTGGTTTGAGAATTTACACTTTATTTGGGTTTGTATACAATAGCGTTGTGCATTTCAGCATCAAATTATCAAATATCCCGTATATTTGGGCGTCACAATGGATAGAACCCACTCCTTCAAAGAACACACAAGAAAACTAAAGGCTAAAACTCAATCAAGAAATGCTCTGCTTTCCAAATTAGCAAATTCAAAATGGGGAGCAAACCCTTATACTTTACGCACAACTGCTTTAGCATTGTGCTTTTCTACAGCTGAATACGCGTGCTCAGTGTGGGAGAGATCAGCTCATCCAGAAAAAATCGACTCAGCTCTGAATGATACATGCCGACGAATTACAGGATGCCTTAAACCGACCCCCCTTAACTCCTTAACATACCAATTTTTTTTAAAATTTCCGTTCAAAAAATATCATATTTTTTATTATTGATTTTGAATCTGTATATAAGGATGAATTAGAACACTAATTATTTTGAACCAATTATGATTTATTATTAAGTTATTAGTGGTTGAGTAGAATGGGTATACTGAACGAATATACTCATGCTAAAATTTTTTACTAGACATCTCTAAACGAAAATACTCGGGATAATATGTTAAGGGGTTAATAAGGTGTACAGCTTGGCAGGAATCGCCCCCCCCCCACCCCCAGCATTCGCCGTGAAGTATCCAGCCAATCTGAACGACAAAAATGCAATTTGGACCAACAACATTCCATGTACGGATTGACAGCCGCCCCATCCAGACTAAAATCTAGAAAGAGTTTTCTAAGAACTGTTCCCCTCTCGACAAGCACATCACGCACCAACTCAAAACACAGAACCTGTGGCAGAACTACACAGACAATATTCCAGATCAACATAAGCTCCAAAATTTCCCAGTTCAAGAATCTCTCCCCCCAGGATACAAGTTACAATGGAATAAATGGCGTTGTCTCAACCGTTTAAGATTAGGTGTAGGCAAGACCAAATTTCTTCTACTGAAGTGGGGCTACTTACCCCCGGCACTGATACCACCTGCCAGCGTGGAAAAGAAAATCAAACCATAAACCATTTGTTAGCTTGCGAAAAGCCTGGAACAACCTCTTTTACTGAAGTGGGGCTACTTACCCTCCCCCCCCCGGCATTGATACCACCTGCCAGTGTGGAAAAGAAAATCAAACCATGAACCATTTGTTAACTTGCGAAAAAACTGGAACAACCTGCACCATGGATGACTTATTACAATGTAACAGCAATGCCAAAAAAATCGCAACAGCTTGGTGCAACTTAATCTAGCTCAAACGGACTCGAAGAAGAAGCATGAAATTGCGTTTTTCTCATGGGACATATACTTAACAAGTGTTGTTATGCCAAGCTTGTTTTTCATTACATTAATCTCGTATTTGTGGTGGTGCCAGTTTAGAACATTGGATTGGTTTTACACCAAAACCAAAAAGGAGGCCACTGGAGAAGGTTAATCAATCATTTGAAATGTGATGTGGTTGCAAACAGCGCTTTGGTATTTAACATCTTGTCTCTGAAAAGGTACAAATATTAAGCCCTTCTTATTAACAAAGTGCCCATTTTACGCACGTTTTGATGGCATTATGACGTCGCTGTGGCGTTACGGTACACAACCTGTGGTCGATGATCAACTGTTGTTAGTGACTCGGCTTTGCGAACAGTTCTTCTGTACTAAAAACACGTTTCTAACAGTTTCAGTTATAAGAAAGCTAGCAATAATAAAGAAACAAAGAGTATCTCATTCGCGGCGCATTGCGTTCGTCCACGTAAAATACGTCATGCAACGCATGTCACGTGATCGCCTATTACAGAGCATAACGGCCGATTCTTTACTAGCCCAAATTTTTTACATGCTATTTTAAAGCTTTGGGAGTCTATAAGTATAAAGAGCAACACAAATTACTTTCAGTCTTGAAGTAGAGGATGAACTAATAGACAGACTCTCTGGGCCAAATGTAACCATGAGGGCACTACAGCATGTGGTTTATAAAGACAAACCAAGTGGGTTTATGTTCCAGATAGTCAAATTATTGTCACTTTTAAAGTTTGAATTGCAGTATGATTTTTATATTTATTTATTTTTATATATATTAACTTTTATATTTTAAACGCTTTCTTTTTTTTTAATGTTTTTAAACACAGGCTGTAGTATATTATATAAATGATAGTGAAGAAGCTTCATTGTTTAAAACCAATTACTTTCTAGGACCATTAGCAGCAGTTTCTTTTAATTTAAAGCATAGGTATGTGGAAGAGTTGATTAAACAATAATTGCTTCCTTCTACAAGATTTAAAAGTGACTGCTGCAAAAACTTTAGTTTTGAAATCAAATGACCTTTTCCTTTTGAACCTATAAAGGTAGGTCAAGTCGGGTCAACTTAAAAGAAGAAGCCGTCACCGGTTACAAACGAAAAAACTATTTCCTGACCCCTAACCCTCACCCCAACTCCTTGTCAACTCTAAACCTCATTAATACTACAGTTAGGGGGTCAGGAATAGTTTTATTTATCATTCAAATTGGTCCATTACTCCATAACCGGCGACGGCTTTTTCTTAAGTTGTCCCGTCAAGCCCCAGTTAAGTACCGGTAGGCACTGAATTACTTTGGTTTATTTTTGCATTTTAGCAGAAAAGTTGAATATCAATAGATTGAGTAAAGGTATGGTTATGAGAAAGGTCTAGATAAACCGTTTAGATTACCTTTTGCTACTATTCTTGGGCCCCCGACCCTCACTTAACTCAGCGAAGTCAACCCTAACCTCAACAAATTTAAAACTTTAGTGCCTAATTAACTTTAGAGCTAACAATTAGTAGATATACACACGGCTTTTTTACAGGCCCCAAACACTAGACCTAGGTCACTACATTCACAGAATCATGATAGGTTTGATTTTTGTATTTTACTTATGAAAAGCACCCCTACAGGCCTACATAATAACACTGACATAAACTAAGTTGCTCTGCGCTAGAAGTAAACCTCAGTAAGCACTTTCCCAAAATTAAAACAGCAGAAACTGTCCCATTATGCCCCAATAACAGTGTCCCGCAATGCCCCAAGATAGTAGTCTAGTTTAAACCCCCTTAAAATTTTGTTACGAAAAGTTCTACCATCGAATTACGTCTTGTTCCCGAAAGTAATAAATTATCTGACATTCGGAATTAGCGGTGACGTGAAAACAGGCAACAGTTTATTTTGAGACTAATTTATTTGCTGGAAAAAATTGTATCAACACACTAACTTATATGTTCTGCTTAGCACCGCCATTACTGTTTTATCTGCAGTCACGCCGTTTTCCTAAAAAATAGATATTGTGGTAACCTACCAAATATATTTAATTTGGAGCTCAGGAGTTAATACTCAAGAAATAATCGCTAAGTCCCGTTTTGCCCCGCGTCCCGTTTTACCCCGCTCTCCCCTACAGCAGTTTCAGAAGAGTTCAGCTTAAAAAGGCGGTTAAATATAAAATCGCTTGTTGCGTCGCCAATAATCTTTAAATTAAAAAAATTCTTGTTTGCAAATCATGTTATTGATATACCCCAAAAGAGCCATCAACCGTTTTTATACGGTAAGTCTTTTTGAGAAATTACGGAAAACCACAGACAGTGACACTGTTTCGACCTATCAGGTCTCTTCAGTGCAGTTGGTGACCGACAAGAACCTAGGGGCTTTTAATAAAGCATAGCTTAGACCGCCACACTTGCGGGATCTATACTAGATCCACTTGGTGGATGGTCTGTCAGTACTCTGCGAAGCCGTATCACTCGTGAATGATACCGAATGATATCACTCGTGAATGATACGGCTTCGCAGAGTACTGACAGACCATCCACCAAGTGGATCTAGTATAGATCCCGCAAGTGTAGCGGTCTAAGCTATGCTTTATTAAAAGCCCCTAGGTTCTTGTCGGTCACCAACTGCACTGAAGAGACCTGATAGGTCGAAACAGCGTCACTGTCTGCAGTTTTGCTAAGTGCATCGCTAGCCTCTTGCATTACTACACATGTAAGGAAAACCATTTTTACTACTTATTGTTAATTATGGCGTCATCACAAATCATAAAAATATGAAATTTGTTTTTGGGTGGCAAGTCCAGTGTTGGGTTTTATTTAAGGAAATTTGCTTACCAGCAATATGCTACTCTAATTACTTAAGGTTTAGGATTAGTTTATAGGCCAATGGCTAATTAAAAATTGGTTGCCATACATCATTTTCCATTTCTAGTTAAAAAATTTTCCTACTAGCACAAAGAAACTTGCAATTTTTATAAAAAGCTAGTTCTTTGGTACATTTTGACTAATTTTTCCACAAGCATAATTGTTTGCCATTATCTCTCTTAATTTTCAAAAATATTTATCAAAAAATAAAGTCTTTAAAAATTTTTAAAAGTAGCCTACCGGTCAAAAATACTCAAAATTTTGGTGGCTGGGGTTCACAAAATTGCAATTTCTGGAAAAACCAGGTCTTTTTGGAACATTTTAACTATTCTGCGTCGTAAGCATGGTTCTTTGGCATCATCTATCAAAATTTTCAAAAAGATTTGTGCAAAAATGAAGTCACTATAAAAATTTGTAAATGTGGTAGCTTACTCCATGAAAATAATTCGTGATCCCTCTCATAAAGATGAGGGCATAGATGGTCCTGCTTTATCTTTCGCAACAAACTATCGGTCTTGAATGACATATCTTTTAAATGTGAAGCAATTTCTTTTCTACGAGGGTGAAGCCAAGGCAGCCGGTTGATTTGATATTTTTAACTTCGGCGTTACTGATAGGACCCTGCCGCTAACTCCATCGTAAGTGCTTCATTTCGGGTTACTTTGCTTTTTGCCTGGCTGCATGCCAGGACAAAGAAATATGCGCGCACTTAGAGGCTTTAGGTCGCCTCTCACGACATGCTGGGTGAGCGGCTTCACTATTCTAACCCGGCAAAGCATGGGTGGGTCATCGTAATTGTAAACAAATTCGACTACATGGTTTGTAATCGTAATTTGAATTGCAATCGAGCTGGAGAAATTATTTTGTACTTTGTATGTGCACGTTGTTGACACTTGACCGAGATTTTAATTTTGTTTTTCATTTACCAAACAAATTTTGTTTGTAAACTAAGAAACAACTACTTAAATAGCTGCGGCTTCTCTACTAGTCTGCAAACTAAACGACAGAACAAAACAGATGACTACAACAATTATGACGTAACCATTAGGTAGACAATAGAGCGTATCGAAAAACATGCAGTTCTACAGCCTGGCTACTATGATTACAAGTATTTATTGAATTTGGTCACTTTTGGCTAGTCGAAATGCAAATTTTGGCAATAAAGCTTTCTGAAATTATGCTGCACTATCAGCAGGTACACTTCTTAGTATTTACCAAACGCTGAGCATGAGTATTCTGGACGTTGCAGAAAGAAAAGATAGCCAATAGTCAATGAAAAACTTCACAGAAATCCCAGCAGTGAGAGGGGCAGAGTGCACTATAGAAGCTATAAAATATTTTACCGTGCTTTGGACTTTATTTAGTATGTAAATCGGGCAAAAAAACGATCTGTTTTCCGAAAATTAATAAATGCGCTGTTGAACCCCCCAGATCAGTGATCAGTCAGCATTTCGAAAGACTGCAACTGAGCCAGAGCACAAACGGCATGGCTTATACAGTAGAATTCGTCTAATTCGTCTTCGTTTAATTCGTCAGTTCGCTTAATTCGTCACATTTTCGTCAGTCCCGGCAGAATTCTTATCTTTTACGTGCATTCCAGTTCGTCTAATTCGCCATCGTCTAATTCGTCACTTCGCTGAATTCGTCATTTATTTATATCCCAAAAAAACCTTTTGTTCGTCTTATTCGTCATTTGCAGGTTCGATTCAATGTTTAAGCGGTATTCACAGCTTTGTTGGTTACTGCAGGTACTGTAGATGAATTCACCCGGTCTCGGTGGTTATTTCAATACGCGTGAGATCTCAAACAAACAAACAGTCCTTATCGGATTAGATCTCAGTAAAGAAAAGCGTCCCTATTGGTTTAATACAGTAGTCTACGCGGAAATCGCTGCAGCAACCCAAAGGACGAAGCGCATTTTAACTGCCCATTGTCTAGAAGAGTTTAAATAGAGTATAGTAATTATAGAGATTACGTGTGAAAAAAAAGAGCAGCTACAATTTGGACCGCTAACTATAGTTGTGTTTTCTGAGTTTTATTTCAGGATTATTGTCAGAGCGAAGTTACAAAAAATCAATATCAAATAAAAGATCTAAGTACGTAAGCTTATCGCTTCAAACAAAATACGAAATTGCATGCAAGTTCAGCCAAGAAAATGTTAACGTGTCAAGGTTATTTATTGTGCTGCATGATTTGTGTTCAGTGTTAAGTGCATTGTATTCAATCATAAACGTAACAAACTGCGTTAACAACAAAACAAGCCCTTTGTACTCAAGCCATTATAGAGTTTTTACCTGTTTGCATAATTAGTCAGTTCGCCTAATTCGTCACTTTTTTCTTATCCCCTTGAGGTGACGAATTAGGCGAATTCTACTGTAGTAGTAAGCCCAGCCAACTACAGGGTGGCCCAAAAGTAGGTATACAGTTATTAAAAGTAGGGTTTGGATCCAAAAGTAGATTTGTAGTTCTTCTGTAGGCACTTTTAAACCTCTAGAATGATAGTTATATCTTAAATGGAAACTGTTTAATCTTTTTAGTGCTCAAAATGTCCTTCTTTACATCTGTTTAAAACACTCTGACATACCGTGTAGCACAAATTTCAATTTGCATCAATTTCTCTGAATGCGTCAACTCATAAATGCAATCTTTTAATTCATTTACTGTTTTGGGATTCTTCTCCTTGTTCTTTACATACTCTTTGTTCTTTACAACACCCCAAAAACAGAAATCCATTGGTGTCAGGTCAGGTGAGCATGGTGGCCATTCAATGCTACCTGTTCTTCCGAACCAACGCTGTGTAAAGACTTTGTTAAGGTAATCTCTTACTCTTAACGCATAATGTGGAGAAGTTCCACCTTGCTGAAAGAAGAGTTCATCAAAGTTAGGTTTAGTTTGAAGTTGTGGCACTACCACTTCACAAAGAATTTCCAAATAGTTCTCTCCATTAACTGTATGCCTACTTTTGGGCCACATAAAGTGCACTGCTGGTAACTTCAAAGCACATAAAAAATAGTTTAATAACTGTATACCTACTTTTGGGCCACCCTGTATAGTGGTATAGTCTAACGCAGACCTCTAAGCTATCGATAAGCCACAGAGTTTGCAGAATAATGCAGTATAATATATGTTGAGTCTTTCAAAAGAAAAGTATGAAGAGTGGATCGTGATATGTTTTGCTAGTTGTGGGATAAAAATTGGTCATGAAGAAATCATAGTAGTATGTTTATAGCTTACCGGTATCCTACGTGTCGGCTAGTTTATTTTCTTCAACGACAAAATATACTACGGGTGGCGAAAACGCGGCTCTTTAGTTTCTTGACTACGGCTCTTTTGACTTGTGTTGTATTTGTGGACAGCAATGTAGTGCAGGAGTGTGCAACCAGCTCTGCGCCACGTTAGGTTTTGGGGCTGGTGCAAGGGTGAATAGCGAATTTCGTGCCTTTAAAATGATGGTTTCCGAGAAAAAAAAGGTCAACACCCTTCACTTGGACGAAAAATGCGTCAATTTATACCAAGGATTGCTTGGCGGCTCTTTCAATGATAACCTCTATCGTTTTTGGCTCTTTATTATGGCAGATGTGGCCACCCCTGTAAAATACTGCCAGTAAATTTAATTCATTAATTCCGATTTGACTGACCTAGTTTTGATTTTATTGGCTGTGGATTGAAAAGAATGACTACATAACAACCACAAGCACAGCAAGGCGTAGAGATTGAAATTGTTGTGGAAGAAGTCTATTCTCAGTGTACAGTAGTTCTGACCAGGAAGGTTAGTTTCGACGCAACTTTCCGGTAAGCACAAATGACAAATTTCGTTCGGCATTGTTTTAGATGGTGATGGTGAAATTAGAGGCCCTTTATTGGCTCTTCCAGGAGTCTCTACTGTTGCTAAACCGCTTGGATATTATTTTGAAATCAGAGAGGGTGCTGAGTAGGGAGTATGCAAGCTATGCCGCAATATGATCAGATTTGAAAGTGTCCCTTCCAAACTGATTACACATCCACGATTCGTATTTTTTGAGTCAAAGCTTACTGTCAGCATTTACAATTCAATACGTTTCTTGTTAAGCGACATCATCCGAAATCTCAATCTCGATACAAGAAGAAAACAAAAATTAAGGTTCCAGCCGAAACCTGATTCAGTAGCCAGATCTGAAGCGACGCGATGGCGTAGTGGTTAGAGCGTCCGCTTCGCAGTCGGTAGACCTGGGGTTCATTCCCCTTGTCGAGTCATACCAAAAGACTTTAAAAAATGGTATCTATAGCTTCCCTGCTTGGCGCTTGACATTTGGGGGAGGTTGTGGAGAACAAGCCGGCAAGTTTGCTTGTTGTGTCCTTGGGCAAGGCACTTAACGGGACGCCCCACCTTCATGTGGAAGACAGGTGGCCCATAAACCTCGAAAAAAGGCAACTCCCAAGCGAGTGCGGACTTACCGTCAAAAACATAGCGATACATTGCTTCCTCGTGAATGGAGGATAAATATGGCAAATAAAAAAAAAATCTTCAGCAAAGCATGACAGGCTTTCTCCAGCCTACCACATTATCCAACAAACTACCAAAAAAGTCATCCAAAACAGCAGCGTTTAACTCAGTTTCTTGTGGAAATTATCGCAGCTGATGACTTTCCACTCAACATTGCAGAAAAAAACTTTTTTCAGCAACTTCTTTTTGGAGCAGTACCGATGTAATTTTGAAATGAAAGAGACGTTGTCTATGTTGCCTTTTCTACATAGTTTTGGTTGATTTTTTATTGCACATAACTAAATATCTATAAAAATTGTTTATTGAATTTGAGATTTGCTATACCTACCCGGATTACAATCAAAAACAATTCTATTTCTTTGGAGGAAGATCGAGTCTTCCTGACAATTAAAAAAAAATTGTGAACTTTACCTCTGGTGATTCACTGCTAATGCCACTGTTGTATTTTTAAATATATGTTAGCGCTACTTCGCTATGGGTAGATTGATCTCTTGATTATGTGCAAGTTAGTGTTTTCCGGTTACCAGATACTGTTCTTGGCGTGGTTAGCGATTACGCAATTTCTTTGCTAGTCGCTATCCAGTATTCTAGTAGAACCTGTGATAATTTAGTGTAGTGGAGTATTAATGTTAATTCTTGGTATAGTTAGGAACAGTAGCTGGTAGCCTACTATGTTCGGTATATTTGGTAGTGTGCTCTGTAGTGCTGGGCCTGGCTTACCTAGGCCTAGCATCATTATCTATTTGTTTTCCCCTTGCAGCTACAGGTTCAAGGTGTTTTAGTGGTTAGGTTTGCTTGCGTTGTTTGCAGTTTACAGTAGTTAATCGTGTTGATACCGGTCTTTGCGGTTTCTGGTGACTGTCTACCTGTATCTATTGTTGCTGTGGAAACCCATCCTGCATCACTCAAATTAATAGTAGTGTATTGATTCACGTGGTGCATGCTGCTGGGTGCTGTTGGAGCATTGTAGTTGGTTCGCTGTAGTACAATATATTCTTTGATAATCATATTCGTCTGCTGCTGAGCTGATACCGTGTCCATATCCCAAGCTGCTTCACCCCCTGTAGCTCTATCTCAAATAGGATAGTAGGAATAGTTGATTAGCTCACCGCCCATAGATAATATATCAATATATATGATGACAAATTTCCACACCAGGTTTAACTTCAACTCAAAACGATTTTATAGAAAAACAAGAACGTAATGGAACGAATGAAAACGCCCAGACACCTGCTTAATATACAGTGTCATTCTGATTGTAGTTACGTAATCTGGACCTGCTGTTACTTAATTGACCATTACTTGTTGCATTGCGCCAGAAGCATGTGCGCTTTGTCAGCATGGCTCACGGGGGTTTGCATAATCTTTAAGGCAGGGCGCAAGGCGGCATTTACGGCATAAAATAATTACATAACACAACAGCCACCCTGTGGAATAGTCAACTATGGTGTATCCGAGGTATTCTCAAGTTTCCTGATAACGTCAACCGAGTTGTTACCAAATGAGTCTGGTGGAGCAAAAGTGGTTGGAAGGAGAACTAACCTATTCAAAAATAGATGCATTGAAAGAGCTCATCTCTATGCTTGAACCATTTGAAAAGGTTACTGACCTTACCCAAGAGGACCAGGCGATTACTGTTTCATCAATTTCGCCCGTTTTCGGTCTTCGTGCCACGCTTTGTCTAAATAAGCCCGATGAGTCAAATCTCTTTCGTTATGCAGAACCGATGCATACAAAGTTAAGAGAGGCTTGTACAACATGCCTAGAACAATTGAAAACAAAATAGTTGCCGTTCTTGACCCCAATTAACAAAAAAACCTGACTGGGGAGGGACGAAGATTTTTGCATCAAAGATGAAATCCGACGTATTTTACCTGCTGAACCCGCCGAATGGTCATCTGAATTAGAAAACGATGCCAATTAGGGTGTGTCATACTTTCGAAAACACTTTCTTGGGTGTATAAAATTTGTGGTTCCTGGAGAAAACGCAAAATCTAAGATTATATTAAATTCAGACAGCATTTAGCAACCCGGAAAGAGCTTTAAAATTTGATAAAAATGTCCATTTTGACGTAATTTGCTGTATTAATAAATGAATCTACCAAAATGCGAAAAAACATGCAATCTCAGCTATAATTTAGTGTTGTTGTACACAATCAAATAAGGTCAGTTTTAATCATTTTGAAAGCTAAAAAGCTTAACTAAATCTTGCTTAGAATCATTTTTTGACATGAGTTGCCGGGATATTTCTTGGTTTCTGACCCATCCATCTCGCTTTTCAAGGGAAAACACTCTGTCATATGCATCAGTCACTTGTTTAACTCGTGGTTCAATGTGTTGGGCATGGCAAGGGCAATTAGGCACGGCCATGGGCTTAGAAAAGTATTCTTTTGATTGAACTGTGGTGAAGTCACAAGTACACAGAGGTTTATGTGCAATGCCAATACACTGCCTGCAGGTTCGTTGACACCACAGCCACAGAAAAAATTAACAAAGCTTTTTTCCTTTACTGAAGTTTAGTCTTCAAGCGAAGAACCACTCAGAAAAACTCTAAAGAAAATGAAGAATGAAGCTCAATAACAGCTAAATTTTTTCAAAGAAAAACTGTCAAAAAAAAAGTCATCGCTTCTCTTTTGGAAGAAGAAGGCAAGTCAAACAACTGAAAGTTGATTGCAAGCAAAAATTACAAGAGAATACTTCGGTCTGACTGCAACATCCCCTCCCAGTGAGAGATTGTACAGCATTGCTGGAAACATCCAACGGGAGCGGCGGGAACGCATAGAAAACGTACTTCTCAAACCGTAAACGTTTCTTGCTGCCGACGACGACATTTTTTTAACTAAAAAAAAATATTTTTCTAACATTTTTTGTTTTTGATTTGCCTTTGGCTCTGGTTTGCTGTGTTCGCCATAAACATATTAAAAAAGAGTTTTTTTGACAGAGATGGTGCTGGGAATCTTTTAACAAGCTCTTGTAAAAATCTATGATTTCAACATCTTTTTTATTTTTTGCGAAAAAATGAACTGTAATCGTAAGCGGGACGATTACAAAACGAAATAGTCGTAATCGAATTTGATCACATGTGTAATCGACCAACAAGAATGTAATTTATACATCTCTGCTCTGGTCAGTGGGCGAAGAGGCGAGCTACTGTTAGGTGGGGTGTAGTAACCTAGTCTGTGGATATTGAATGTTCAAGCCACAGGTTCATGTTTTTATGTGTGAGTAGACGAGAGTATTTGGGTTTGCTGTGGGGTGTTATCCAGACTTTATATTTCATCATTGTCACTCAAACAGACGGCGCGGTTATCAGGCTTTTGTGGGTTATCGTTTTTGTTAGGTAATTCTGGTTTGAAATGATGGCAGCAAAAAACATGACCTAAACTGAGAGAAAGATGATATTTTCGCAACTCTGTAGTAGTGAATTAGCCTATTGTGATATTAAGGTTGTACAACATTTGGCAATTAATAAGTTAAAATGTAGTGGGATAGTTTTTGTAATCAATCATTGAGTGTCAGCGGCGTATTTCGAAATTTTTTGGATGTCAAGCATTAATTCAGTTCAATAACATTATTCAGTGCGGGTTTATACAAAGTTGGAGCTATCAGCTGGATATCTTCTACCGGATCCTCCAGTCGCAAATTGAGAAGTTGTGGTTGTTTGTGTAAACCTAGCGTAAACACACCGGTGTCAACATTAATGTTACTGCAAAAGAACTCAGTCAAGGAACAAGCAATCCAAAAAACTACGCTCATATTATAATCATCTATTATATTAAAACCTTGCGACCACAAGATACACTTAGCCAATCAATGTGTCCAAAAACCCCAGGCTTTTGGTCGGGATGTTGAGTAATCTTATGAAGTAAATTAAGGAATTATGGGGCCTGAGGCCAGAATTAATCAGGGATCTCCAAATGCCCAAGTTTTCAATGGAGACCTTTTTTGAGATCACTACAAGGGCTAAAATAATCTGTCTATATTCCAAATTGGAAAGAAGACCTTTTTTGGAAATCACTATTTCGTAGGGATAGAATAACCTTCCTTTATTCCAAAGTGCTGTAGACTTTTTTGGAGTTACTACTACAGTAGACGCCGCTTGTTAAACCCGCCTCGGGACCGGACAATTTTGAGCTTGTTCACCGACGGACGACTTTTTCTAAATATTTTGACCTAATATATTTGTGGCCAACTGTCATAAAGATAAAATGTTTAAAGCTAATTACATAGTACACATAAATTTGTAAGAAAGAAAATATGTTTTCGGATTATAAAAATTTTACAATCGTTATGGTGACGCAATATATTTCGCATTGTAATCTCCTACCGGGCGCCACCCAATCTAGAAATGTAACTTTTCTGTGCAGTAGAATCTCAGATTGCTTCGAGCTGTCAAATTCTTTGGAACCTGGAGCCAGATCAACTAGCTTTTAGGCAGTGGGTCTTCTCTTTAATCATTGCCGCTTTACTGATTGACCGTAATTTGTGTATTGTGCCGTTGTTTCATTATTTCTTTGAGTTCCCTTTTTCTTGAATTATCGTGCAGGTGCAGCCTGCTCCATGTAAAACATAGTCATCAGCTTGAAGATGAAGGATTTGTGATAAAACAGAAGAATTTTAGACAGTAATCAAAATGCTTGATGTTAATACATAGAGACAAAAAAATCAAGAATTAGGTAATAAAATTTGTTAGTTATGAAGCTTTTTAAACAAATTTGTAGAATTGCTTAGAAAATTTGGGCTTATTAAACGGGTTTTTGGGCGTTTAAAGCGAATTTTGTTAATAAACAGTCATATGGAAGAACTCCGGACTGGGTGGGCTCATAAACCGTGGGCTTAATAAGCGGCGTCTCCTGTAGTTCGAAGACTTAAAATAGCATACCTTTATTCCAAACTAGGGTATAGATCATTTTTTTGAGTTGAAATATCTTGAAACCGAAATTTGGACATGTCTAGAAAGATTGGGCCCTTCAATTTCCCAAAAAGGAGTTCCGAAAAAACTGCCTCACCTTATGTCCATTATTAATCCTATGCGCCTGTTTCGAAAACTTTTTACCAAAAACTTTTGTTTTTGTCTTTTCACTTCAAAAACGGAAATGCCTACAGTTTTACATACTATTTCAGACATGTTGGCAAAAATGTCAAAAGCCAACAATTTTTTAACCAAGACCTTACAAAAAGGTCGAAACTTGTTTGAAAATGTGAATCGATTTACTGTGACCTGGCTAACTTCACACCTTTGCTTCAGCAGAAAAAGTTTAATGTAGCTCTAGCCCCATGGCCAGATTAAATGAACGTAAGGTCCACGACAAATATAATCATGAGACCCGGGACAAATTGTGATCGCGGGATCATATGATGCTTGTGTTTTGTTGCTTTTGATTTTACCTAGGTCAAGCATCATGAAACCTTTATAAGAACTTTTTATCACTTCAGTAGACCTTAATTTGCGGACTGTCATTTTACTGCACACACAAATATCTTCTTTGTTCAGCAGTTTCATTCATACCCTAGAATATTTCTCAACCAATTTAAGCTTGTGACCTATTTTCAAGATATACAGAGGTCTGTGGGCCTATTTGCGTTATATTTTTTCCAAATTCAGTGATATTTTCCAAATTAGTTAAAATGAAAATAACAAGCCGTGACCCGCATTACTTATGTGCTGTGGCCTACCGGTTGGAAACGACTGCCCTAGACCATGCGTAATTTTTTTTATGGCGGTCTATAAGCTGTTTTCTTTTGGCTGTAATAAATCATCTCTACTATTTTGAGAGTCTTAGTCAAAATTTTCATCTTCTTCTGGTTTGCTTCTTTAACTTTATGTTTCGTAAATCCTAACAAGTGAGTTTGCCCAATATCTATCGGCCTGCTTAGCAGGGCTAAATTAATCGTGGTAGTTTTTATCTATCTCCAATTGAGGCTCGCCTTAAACTGTTTATTTCTGCCGTAGCTTGTAAACAACTACTGTAAATACGACTAACAGTTTCATCTAAATGAGAAATATTAATCTTTGCAGATAAATTAGCAAATATCGCTTGTACTGGAATTTCCCACCTATTGCAATTAGCTTAAACTATAGCTTACGACCAGATTGGCAGTAGCTAGCTACCAAATATCGCGCTACTGTGTCGCTCCACTTTTTATGTAGGTCAATGGTATCGCCGCTACTTCTAGATATCAGTAGCGAGTAGCGATTGCCCAGTTACTTTTTTCAAGTAGGGCAACGGCAGCGTCGCTACTTAGGCAGAATTTTTAACTTCGCTACCGCTACTGTTAACAATAGTTAGTAAACTCACAATATTGAGAGCAGTTTTTGTTTGATAACTCGATTACCAAGTAGTGAAATTGCAAAAATGTGTGTGGGAAAGCAAACTGTACGTAACAGTAAATTATACAACTGTATTTCTTACTTTTTCTATTCAAAACAAATTAATATGTGCCCAATGGTGATTGCAAGAGCGCCTTTAAAATTTTTGGCACCTCCTAAAATCAAATCAAAGCTTCTTGTATCACGAACCGCTATGAATTGGTTCAGAGACTCTTAATCTCCCAAGGGGAAAACTTGCAATTATTAGGCTACTTTTTACGTCTTGAAGTCTTAGTTTGAGCTGTTAGTTTGATTGAAGTGTTCTTTTTAGGCGAAAGGATTTATAGTTTCAAACGAAATTAGAGAAAAAAGAAGGCAGGCAATACTTGAGTAACTGGGTCACTTTCATTCCGAATTTATTTTTAGCGTGAGGTCAATTTGTCTCTAGACAGCGAATAGTTTTTGAGTAGAGAAACAATAATCTACGTTGCATAAGCCCATTGCATGTCAGTAGCTTTGCTTTGTATATATGACTACCTATTATAGCTTAATGCTGCTGTTTAATTTGCTGATAATCAAGTCAAACTGACGATTATATACGGTAATTTATTATTGTCTTTGTATGGTGGCATAGAAATAAAATCTATAACTTTTGATACAGGGTAATGCAGAGTACTGAATGGCATGCTTGTGCTTCACTTAGCTTGATGTCACATGCCTTGTTAATATTGGCGGATAATATTGAATCATATGGCGCTTTTTCATCCGATTTTTCATTCCCTTCTCTTCTCATGTGACGCTTTATAACGTTTTCGCAAATCTCCTTCCCCTTACTATGTGACACGTCATATAAAAAAATATTCCGAATAAAACAATTATTTGGATGTGCTACAAAAAACCCGGATTAATCAAACGATTCAAAACTTTAAATTTTTTAAAAACAAAAGCAAGTTTGTCATTTAACTGTAAGATATTTTTCCCTTATAACATTTTATTAAAGCAACAACCTTAAAACTATTAAAGAAAGCTCTCTTTATCTTTTTTAGAAATCCGAGAAATAATGTTTCAGGTTGTTTTCTTGGTAAATAGAAAGAATAACCGATAACTTCGACAGTAATATCTAATTGTTTTATGTATTGACTTAAAAATTGGCTGTCTGTTGAGTAAACTAATTTGTTAGCCACGGCATGACACTGCTTGTCAGTCATGAAAAATCTGCGCTTTTTGTTGTGGTCAAAGCCACTTTTCTGCTCAGGGGTGTAATTATAGGCTTTTGTTAAAGCAATTACTTGTTCGTTTGCTGGTTTGAGGAATTGTGCGGTGCATTGTGTTACTAGTCTCAATCTTAGTAGAGTGCTAGGACGTCAATCCTAGACTACCGTACGGTACTCTACGTAAAAATATATCTTACCTCCTCTCCTATGTATATAACACCAATAGGCCTATATCGATTCTGCTTCTCCTTTCCTCCTAGAAGCGTTATATGCAGGGCCGTTGGGAGAACAGTCCAGGCGCAGTACCAGCATTAATTCCGGGCCCCCTTTGACAACAATCTGGTAAATTGGAGTTACCGGGTTTTATTCAATTACAAATGGATAAGTGTTTGGCATAATTGTGCAAAAATTGCTTTTCTTAATGAACTTTTTTTTTGCTCCACTCTGACGCGAATAAGACATTGCTGTCTGGCTACTTTATTATTCAAATAATCGAATTTCTGTGTGTGCGGTAATAAATCAAGCAGTTATAATACTATGTCTATGGAAAAATATAAGGCTAAAAGTAGGTCAAAAAACAAAACGTGAATAACATGCAATGCACCATTATAAGTCACCAGTAACCGGCACAGTGGCATAGTGGTTAAAGCGTCCGCTGCGCAATCGGTAGACCTGGGGTTCGTTTACCAAGTTGAGTCAAACCAAAAGACTTAAAAAAATGGTATCCACAACTTCGCTGCTTAGTACAATAGGAATAGTGTGGAGAATAAGCCGGCAAGCTTGCTTGTTGTGTCCTTGGGCAAGGCGCTTAACGGGATGCCTCCATCTTTATATGGCAGACAGGTGGTGGGGCCAAGTAGTCTACCCGTCGTGGTGACTCAGTCTAATTGAAGACTCGCAAACAGAGCGTACACGCAGTGTATGTACATCTTCCTGCATACTGCTCAGAACAAATGGCTCAAACGACGAAGAAGAACACCAGTAATCGGGAAGTAAAATGAAATATTTCTGTTTAAAAGTGATAACAAAACACAAGATTGATGTGAAATGATTTTATAAAATCTGACCATAAACAAATTGATTTATCAATATGGAATATCTAGGTTTAAGATTTAGGGGCTTGGGGCTTAAATTATGTCATGTTTAGGAAGTTATGTGCTTTAAGAACTACAGGAACCAGATTTTGTGTTTCTGGCCATGGGGTCAGGAAGTATTCTGGGGGACCTGAATTTTTTTTAAAAGGAGTATTTAAGCAAATTTTTTGTGGCCAAAATGAAGAAAACATTAATGATCACGTCACAAAAGTCATTGTATAGATTATGCATTTGTGAACAGAAAAAATAGAAAAGTCTAGGCCTAATTTATTGTTAACATTGCATGCGACGTTTTTAAAAATCCGAGCTTCCTAAAATTATTCGGGCTTGGCACCAAAGACATCTTTTAGACCCCCTTGTCAACGCTTCTGGTTATATGATGATTGAACGGCTCTTTGATTCTCTGGAACTCGTGGAAAGTTAAACTCGTGATTTATTATTATAGCACGTTCAAACAAAGCTCCCATTTAAGCGTTTGGGATTCAGGATGAAAACACAGAACCATTGTTCACATCCACACAACGCCTTAGATTATAAGTACCTGATTAAGTATTGACTTATTTCTAGACTAAGCGTAATTATTATTAAGCACTTATTTCAAGCAAAATAACCATTGTAGTATCATACACTTCAAATATTGAAAAATTTGGGCAAAAAGTAGTGAGAAGCTTCCCCCACTTTTTCCCCATAGTAGCGGTAGCGTAAACAAGCTGCAATTTTAGTTAAGTAGCGAGTAGCGGTAGTGTCGGTACTTTTGAAGTAGCAGATACCCATCTCTGCTAACTGCATGAATTTAATATAGAATTAGTCATTGCCATTGCTCGAAACACGATTTTTCATTCAATTAGCCTATCACAGAGTCATTGAGGGAACGCAATGATCAAATTTACTACACGTTTTATGAGTCACTATGATTAAGATTTAAATCCATCCTGGTTCCAGTTTACACCGCTTAACTAAAATATTAAAATGAAAGCCAATTTAGGTGCCGCAGAAATTTCATCTACAAAATTTCGATACAAATAACATCTCCTTTAGGAAAAAGTGATTTTTCTTAGTCAAACGCGAGGCTCCCAGCATCTGCCCGGTTTGCTCGATGGTTATTTCGACTCTTCCAAGGTCTAATTGAAATCCTGAAACGTTTGACTATAATAATTAGCAAAATTCCAAACGCTGGCCATAGCGTTGTTAATTCCAATAGAGAGTAAAGATCGCGTGAAACTTTTCACAGCTGGAGGGAGTTATTACCCAGCAAATAAGGATGTGAATTTCAAGCGCTGATTGTAGGCTAAATAGGCAAACATAGCTAGTTTAAAATTTGTGGATTTTATCACGTCTTTTGTAAATGTACTTCCGGACCTGCTCATACCATTCAGCGAATTTATTTTAGTCCGTGTACTCGACATTGAGAATACTGGATTACAGCATTTAACTATAGACTAGAGTCACTAGACTATGTGATTAGAGCTAAGCTAATATAGCCTACATGCAATATGTCCAGAAAATCTGCATAGTTAAGAAAAGTTGGCTATATCAATTCCATAACCGGTTTTAATGTTATTAATACATTTTTCAATGTTTTCATCAAGCCAATTTTTCATTTCTTTAGGTTGTTCTCTCAGCTATGACGTTCATAATTCAGTAAACTTACAAGAACAAAAAAAGAAGAGTTAAATATTTTCTCCCCTATTACTCCATCTCCATTTCTAAGCAATTATAACAATAAAAATTTTTATTTTTCGTAAAACAGCACTTTAGAAAACCAAAATTAAACAGCAACAGACCAAAAAAGGAGTAAATAGCAAAAACAATATTCGTTAAAACATGCATGACTGAATTTATCGCAACCAAACCAAATTGAAATTAGAAGCATAGCCATCGCATTTATATGTTCTTCCAAAGTAACTTCCATCAAAGAGTTTAGTAAAGCCCTTGTTTATTTTTTTGTCAATTTTTTGCTTCTGTCAAATTATTTAGGGGGGGAATGAGCCTTTTTCTATTTCTTACATAGGTCTATGTTTTGTATGTTTCACTATGTTCGAAATATTTGACACACATAACCATTATCGTTGTTGTTTGTTGGAGACCAGTTGTCAAATCTTTATCAAAATAATAATTTAATGGACAGAATATGCTTTGACTGTAGCTAAACAGAATTTTAACCACAATCCCTTAACAGTATTTAGGTTTTATTGTTTTTACCAACATTTCATCGGTAATCTTATTTTGCCCACCTTTTTTATCTTTTTTCCTAAGTGATCCTATACCATTCCTGTGATCTTGCGCTTCACTACACATTCGATGTTTACAAACAATTACTAGTAGTTAGTGAATAGTACCGGTAATGGTATCCTAGGTAGTGTGGTGGTTAAGAACAGTAGTGGTGTGGATGGACTTAATCTATTCATTTTATAAACTTCATTAGCACCTTTTATAATTAGACAGGCCAACTGATGTAGGAGAGTTGGTAGCGTTTGTCGCAAATAGGTACCAGTAAGAAATCTTGCATATAGTAATGTAATCTTATCAATGAGTACCGGTAAGTCATAAAGTTACCTTGCATACAGGGAAATCCATCATTGTAATGCTATGTTACATGTAGGTAAGTTGATTATTGCAAAGTAATGCAATATATTTGTGAGTTGATTAGCCTTTAGCATTATTCTAGGCTAAGGTTAAATTGCATGAAGTTCATTGTAGCCAGATTATGTTGCTTATAGGTAAGTCAATTACAATAAGATTATCTTGCATATAAGGTTATGTTGTACCCTACATAGGAAAGTCGATTATTGCATGGTTATGTTACATATAATAAGGTGAGTTATAAGTAAGTCTGTTACAATAAGATTCATGCACAGGAAAATTGATTGTAGCAAGGTTATGTTTCACAAAGTAAAATGATTAGATATAGGCTATGTTGCTTATAAGGAAGTCAATTGTTGCAAGATTATGTTGCAAATTGGTATGTCAATTGGGCTACTATTAGGTTATGTTGCATGACGAAAAGTTGATTGGAATTGAGGTTGAATGTTGTTTTGAATACTTTTTATGGCTGCAGCAAGCAGCTACTCTATGTACTGGTTAATAATTGGGATGGATCGGATCAGGTATTCCCAACCTTTTTTTAATCATGACAGCCTCTGCTCTCAGTGAAAGGCCTCAGTATAACTGGAAACATTCACCAGAAGTTTTCACCTTCTTAATTTATGTATATATAATATAAGTTATATAAGTTATACTCTAACCTTATATTGTGAGCATCATCACCTTCTTAATTCTATCGACTGTAAAAGAATAGTAATACTACCCACATTTTAATATGTTACAACATAATAGGCCAATTTCTAACACAACGGTTGGCAGTTGTTAAATTCACAATTTATAGAACAGTGCTATTTTTATATGTAACACCACTTGGCAGAGCAATTAGTGCTTGAAACATGACAACCACATTATTATAATAAAGTATAGTATGTGCATTGCAGATATCATCTCTTAATGTAAAATAGGATTATCATCTGTTTAAATGATTATGTTGTTGTGTCGTATGTTAACGCTTGGCTCCTCTCAACACTGCTTTCTCATCAAAAATACAGGTACGCGAAGTGAAGGTAAAATTTTACTCTTTTAATTCTGCAAATAACAAACTACTAACATTCACGCAAACGTAAGAACTAGGGCTGTAGGACGAACTACTTATTGATGAACTGTTACTCTCAGGTAACACATTAAAACCTTTGTGTTGAGGTGAGCTAAGCTACGTGTCTTGTAAGTTAATAATGTACATGTGTTTCGTAGATTTTTTTTTTTTTTTTCTTTCGACCAGTTACTTAATGAAAGGGTTTCCGGACCCGGTGAGGTTTCATTTCCAGGGTGGTTTTTCTTTCCTCACCATGCTCAGATGAGCTAAAAAACAGCCTTATAGGCCGGTTGCGCCACCCATTGACCACCTACGTAACCGTGTCTCGCACTGGTCATCTTTCTGATCCTTACTATTTCGAATGTTCTTACTTCTTATTTACAAAATAATATGATCTACAGCTGTAAAAACTCCTGCGTTTTTGTTTTGTTCTATTTGTTTTTTTTTTTTTGTTTTTTTCAATTCAATTAAACTGTTCTTTAATTGCTTGAATTTAGGGTTTAGCGGCCATGCAACTATTGCTCTAGTTTTATGGATCCACTGTTTTCATTTGCATGTTTTAACGTCTGACGTTGTGTCGCTTCTTCCTTTTCTTGACTCCATTTCTCTCATTATTATTGTTGTTCAGTGTCGTGTGTAATGGTGGTGGTCATGAATAAAAAAGATACAGAAAAAAAAAAAAGATACAATTGATCTTTCTTGCTGCTAGCAGTGACATGTTGTGAAATGTAAACTAAATTATTTTTCTGTTGTATAATTTTGTTTTTTGCCTGCTTCGAGATTTTGTTTGTTATGGTCACTTTGAACACATTAAAAAAAGTTTTTTATTTGAGCTGGTGGTGGCAATCTATGAACAAGCTATTACAAAAATCCATGCTTTCAACATTTTATAAATTGTTGTGAAAAATATCATTGTAATTATAAGGCAGTGACTATTTTGCCGTCGACAGCAATTTGCCCTTGGAATCTATTTTGCCATAATCATTTATGTGTGTTTATATAGCCAAATTTGCTATTATTACACCAGTGACACTGTGGTGTAGTGGATAGAACGCTGGTCTTGAGATACCATGGTTGTGGGTTCGAATCTCAGCTGGCAGGGCTTTAAAAGGCAGTGTACACTGAAGGGGCAGGCCCGGTATGTAAATGTATGGGGCAGTGTACACTGGAAGGGAGTGTACACGGTGGGAGATAGAGACCTGGGGGTGCAAAATTTTTTTAATTGGTTTTTAAATTGACCAATCAGAAACGACCAAAAGTCACATGTTTAGTACGTCATTAAGATTGACCAATCACAAATAACTCATGGCAAAATAGTCTCTGAGGGTAAATTGCCATCGACAGCAAAATAGCCACTGCCTAATTATAATCATAATCGAGATCATTACCACACAAAATACTTGCAATTGTACCAGTAGTAATCAAAGTGATTACAAGGTGTGTAATTGTAATTGAATTCTACCTGAAAGAATGTAATTTATACATCTCTGCTTACAGTGATGGTATAATCAACTGGAAAAAACTAAAACACAGATATCTGCAAAAGTCTTTCATAAAATTGAGTTCTACCGAGACAGGGAAATCCTCAGCACGAGTCAGCATTTAGCATTGGAGTTAGGGTTAAGTTAGAGTTAGGGTTAGATTTGGTGTTAAGAGTTGTGAATGATTACAACTGGGGCTAGGGCTAGTCTGGAATTCTGTGGAATTTCTGTATTTTAGTAGTATCCTGATTAACTCTGCTAAACAGAAAATAACCTTGTTATAATCAACTTATTTATGTGTAACATAAACTTACAGTGATGGAAACACCTATATGCAACATAATTTTATAATGATGAACTTACCTATATGCAACATAGCTTTGCTATAATAAGCTTGCTCATACGCAACTTACCCTAACAATAATGCTATAATCAACTTGCCTGTGTATAACATAACCATTCTATAATCAACTTACCTTTTTGTAGAACAACCCTACATTGATGCCCTTCTCTATACACAATGTAATGTTGCTATAATGAACTTAGCTAAATGTAATGTAGCATTGCTATTGTTGAACTTCTCATTATGCAACATATACTTGCTACTATGAACTTAACCTTATTGTAATCAACTTACCTATATGCAACATAACATTGCTATAATAAAGTTTCCTACATGCAAGATAACCTTATTGTATCTGACTTACCCATGACTGTATAAGCAACATAGCCTTGTTTCTATATATGATATATATATACCTCCATATAGGCAACAATGATGCTGTGATCAAATTACAAATATATAACATTACTTTGCTATAATCAACTTACTTATGTGCAACAATGCAACAACCATTACTAATGCCTCTCATCTGATGTTACCAGGTCGCAACACAATAAATGGTTAAAAATTTCAGCATGAACTTAAAAGATCAGTGTTGGCATAAAAATAATGAAATAACAGAATAATTAGTGATCACTAATTACTCTGTTATTTCATTATTTTTATGCCAACATAAAACTTAAAACTTAACTTTATTTTCTAGCAACTAGTGCAAATTTACTTTAATAAAACTGTGACCTTTTGTAGCTGTCACACTGGCAGCTTCTCTTCTTAGTCTGGCAGTTTAAACTTGGCAAACAAAATGTTGACTGAAAGAAAATAATTAGGTCATGAATTATGTGTGTGATATATACCATACAACAAAGTTGTATTGTATAATTATGAATTGTTTAACATGCATGACAATTTCAACTACAGGTAGTCTGAATGTAGATGCAAATATAACTGCTGATTTTTGGAGACTCAAAAAGTTAATTTTCTGTGAATATTTTTGTGTTACATGTTGTAACTGCTCATGTCCTAGATCCCTTGCTCATCATCGTTTAAAGTTGGCCTTGTTTTGTTCATTGTTTTGCAAGCTACTTGGACCCATAAGTTACTTTCGATTTTTGCACTTTGAGTTGGGTTTAAAAACTGACATCAATTTTAGTCTCGTCTTTAAACAGTTAACAGATTATTACCAAAAGAAGTTTTCAAATGCTATTGCAGATTTACACATCAAATTAATGTTGATTTTTCTCCAAACTTGTTGACTTGTCTACTCCTACTTGGTTAACACAGATTTTAGAGTAGTGTTTCCAAAACTATTTGCTGCAGCTTAATATTTATTACAAGTTTTCAGCCAAAATTGAGTAAATGCTCCCATGAAGTAATGGTCAACAACAATGGAGATTGTGTTATGTTGCCCAAAAAAGTGGTGATCTCCTCCCAAAAAATTTATTACCTTTCTCGATGTCACCTGTAATGCTACTCAAGATCATGATGAATAAATTTTTGTGGCTGGTGTGCTGCAAAATTTGTTTAGCTTTTGTATTGTGCCAACAGACAAAAAAGTTTGGGAAACACTGTTCTAGAGACTAATCAAACATTATTGCCTCATTGTTCTTTAAAGCTAATCTCTTGTCAGGAATTTGTGTGCTTTTGCAATTAGGTCTTGTGTTTAAGGCACTTGATTACGGAGTAACATGGCAGAAAAAATGAGATTGTTGGAAGATAAGGAAAGGAGTAAAAATTGGAAGCGTTGGGGACCATACTTGTCAGAACGACAATGGGGTACAGTGAGAGAAGATTATTCTGCAGATGGAAATTGGTATGCTAAGTATTCTTTTAATCAACTATCAAATATTGTGCTGGCTTTTAGTGTAATGCTACTTCGCATTTTTTTAAAGCTAATTGATGGTTTACTGGAGTTGCATGACATAACCTTATTTATGGAAGATATATATTTTGGAAGTGGACATTTTGGCATTGATGACATTTTATTGAAATCTCTTTTGCTTTTGGATTTTTGTGTGTCTCAAAATAAACACATTTGCTGTAAAGCATGAAGTAGTGCTGTGGCATAGTGGATAGTATTGCTGCCTTCAAATGTGATGATTACGGATTTGACTCTTTGCAATCAGGATACTTTAACAGAGGCAGTGTACACTGGGTAGGATAGGCTGATATTTTATGTTTATTTATAACCCTAGCCACGAATTTTTAACCCTTTAAACGATAGTTTCTCTGATCATTTTTGCCTTTAACCCGATAAACAAAACTATTCTATTATTAGATTAAATATCCCAAAAGTGCTAGTGATGTGAGCCCAACTTTAATAATTTGCTGGCCAGTACACCAGCTTACAGGGTAATGACGGTAGACACGAAGGCCGGTTAACCGGCCTTTTGGGTCTATAAGGCTTCTCAGTAAGGCCGATTTTCCAGCCTGCAGGGTTCAAAGGGTTAATGTTTTTGTTTGACACAGTTGGAATTATTTGTCACATGATAAAGCACGCTCTCAGGCATATCGGTGGGGTGAAGATGGACTACTTGGAATTTGTGATCGGCAGTGTCGGCTATGTTTTGCGCTGGCACTTTGGAATGGAAAGGATCCAATTTTAAAAGAAAGATTGTTTGGACTAACAGGCAATTAATTTTTTTATTCTGATCGAGGGAAAATCTTTGCAGTTTCGCATAGAACAACACTGTGGTTAAAGTTACGTATTGGCAACGCAGTGCATTTTTACCTCAAACCAAACAGAGAATATTTTGGAAATGCTCCTTCAACCAGCACACCAACACAATATCTGTCTGGGCATTGAACTTGTGATCTCACGATTATTATCCAGCACTTTATTGCATTGAGCTACGCTGGCAACGTGCACAAAGCAGCTGCAAGCTGTGTTTAGAATTAAATGTGCAATTTCTTGGTAGTGTGCTGTATGGTTTTAATGTATTTTTACAATATGCTAGTTTGTAGTAAGCTTTGTTTTGTGATGTTTCATCATTGATTGCAGTAGTTTATGTAGCTAGACTGTTATTAAAAAAATAAGCTATCAAAATGAAAAATTTATGTAACATTGAAAAAATTTTGTATAGAGTAGAATCAGTGCCCGATTTTTAAAGTTTTTTTTTTATTTTGGAGCAGCCTGTCAAAAGTAAAAAAAACAGCTCCAGATTTTGATAATTATTGCGAGCTGCTCAAACCCCAGCCAAAGGCTCTTACTACTTTAGTCTTTAAAGCTCTGTAGCACAATTCGATGTTTTGGTTTACATCCGTCATAAACATTGAGTAATCGTTGCTTTAACTGAATAATCTTACCTATACTGTGTGGTATCATCATTATTGTAGCAGTCGGCTGAGCTGATTCCGTTAAGTCGTCGCTTTCCCTACGTTGTCAGTCATTAATAATGAACTGCTATGATGATGATTTATACTTTATGTGCGTGCCTTTACTGTGTGCTATGGTGACATTTTGCTGGCATTCTTTTTGAATTCCGATCATTTTGTTGTAGGTCCAGAAGGCAACCACGGAGAAGACGTGAAGGAGAATTATTACTATTTAGACAGCACCCCTACACACTCGTACATGAAAGCCTTGTATAAGTATCCGCAAAATAGTTATCCTTATGCTGATATTGTTCAACAAAACCGTCAAAGAAATTTGGATGCACCAGAGTATGAAGTAGATAATACGGGCGCTTTTGATCAGAATAAATACTGGGACGTTGCGGCTGAGTATGCTAAGGAAGGCCCTAACCATATTCTGTGTAAAATTACAGGTATGCATATTGACCGTAGACCGGCACTGTTTGTCTAACTATTTGCTAGTAAATTTTCGGTTTTTTAGGTGATAGTAACAAATAAAAGAATTGGAAAAAGCTGTATTGACTTTTTAGGAAGGCAAGGAAATGCTCCACGATAATAAGCAGCCATCATTTCCTCAATAATATATTTCACTGATATTTAGAGTGACACGATGTTATCTTCCAAGCAATAATAGAAGTTTTGTTATGCTTGTATAAGCAGAATCTAACCACATCCAGAAATGCCATTTATCAATAGAAGCTTCTGCATTCTGTTTTGCGCATTAAACTGGTCTACGTTGCAGCTATTTGTGAGATCGAGCAGCTGCATGAGTATAACGTTACCAGAGCGTGCTTATCGATTCATTGAGTTATAAAGGCAATCTACGCGCTTTATATGCATGTTCACACGAAAGACGTGGTTATTTTACAAAGTAATAGTATTGCAAACAATAGAAGCTCCCTTCCATAATTTGAGGAGAACATCCCTGGACGCGTTTCGTCCTTTTGGACTCATTAGCAAGGCCCTTCCCGTCATCACCAAAAACCAAAACCCCATATTTGCGATAATATGAAAAATGTAGCATCTTCCTATTACAAATTCCTTTGCACATATCACACGCGCGGCGTGTGCTATCACTTTGGTACGGGGATCCCATCCGTATTGAAGATGCAGTTTATCACTCGAAGAGTTTATAGTAAGCGAAATCTATTTAAAACCCTTACCTCTATGAACATAGCACGTGATCACCACAACCGTATCATACATCGATTTATTGAGTTATAAAGGCAATCTACGCGCTTTATATGCATGTTCACACGATGTCGCTTACTATAAACTCTTCGAATTGTACATTGCAGTGCGTGCTTACTGACCTTACACAAGGGCTTTTTGTTGCAGTATCGAATCGTGGACCTGAAACCGCAACTATACATGTTCTGCCTACACTGTGGTTCCGTAATACATGGATATGGGGCTGTAAGCATGAAGGTTGCACATTGAAGCCATGGATCATCAAAACGCAAGAAAACCAAGTCACTACTCGTCATGATACTTTAGGTGGCAAAATGATTATACATGTGTAAAGTCATCCCAATTACTAGGCCACTGGTTTCCAGCCGAAAGTCTGTAGCCCCAAGGGGCCCACAGAGGATCTCTTTTGGGGTCCACAAAACATTTCACAAAGGTGCACTACATACAAACTTTACAGCTCTGGCAAATTTAGACCTACAGATTTGGGGAAAAAGATCTTTAAGAGCAAAAACAATTTTAACCAAGATTTTGCCAAAAATTTAGCAAAAATAACCCAGAATAGGTAAAACAATCATTTTCGAAAAGTTGATCTCAAAAAAAAATAGAACAAAAATATCTATTTTTAACCGTTTGCTTTTAACAAAACGGGTGCTTAGTAAATTGGGAATCCACTATTGCCAAAGTTTTTAAAACGGTCCATGACATCGAAAAGGTTGGGAACCTCTGTACTAGGCCATATATGACTGGGTATTTTGCACTATGTTAAGCTTCTAACAACAGCTTTTGTACTTCAAAGTGTTTATTGTCACTTTTAAAATATACCACAAGTGTTCCCGTGTATCACCTGATCAGAATAGTGAAGCAGTTCACTTATCAATATTACGATTTCATGCGGTGCATTCGTCCCAAGGAAGCTCAAAGGTGAATGCATCAACACAAGCCTGAGTTGTTTGCGAAAAGCTCGGACAAAAGATAACCCCTGTAGATTCAATACTTGAAATAGCAAAACTCAGCTGAGATCTTTTACAAGCTTTTCGTATTCATGTATGATTAATTTAGGAAGTTAATATGCAAACCTCATGCTACACTGGACATTTGCCTGTATTTCTTGTTATAGTTGAGGTTTTATAAGTTTGGTTGTAATTGATGGTATACAGTGATCCCTCGCTATATCGCGCTTCACCTATCGCTGCTTCGCGGAATTTTTTACAGTGCTTTTTTTACAGTGAATCCTGATTGGCTCAGGGGCTTTACTGTTGTCTAGAAGTGAAAAACGTTGAAAAAAGTGAAAAAAGTTGATATATACGTTAATATTTCTATTTCTTAAACACATTTTGGGCTAAAAAGAGGTTTTGTTTTTTGTTTCATTCTGCAGTACAGTATTGCATTGTAAAATAACAGTAAAAATAAAGCTGCCTACTTCGCGGATTTCACCTATCGCGGGTTATTTTTGGAACGTATCCCCCGCGATAAACGAGGGTTCACTGTATTCGTATTAAATAACTGATCTGCCGCTTTTAAGGCAATCGGTTTTGTAGAGAAATTCAGATAAACTGGGCTTAATGTCTAGCTGTTTGCTGTGTTATTTTTGCGATGTTTGCTACTACTATTTCATATTTTTGTTATTCTTGTTTTTGCTTTTCAAGTTATCTCTTCTTTTTCAGACAAAATGATATGGAAATTTGACACTAAAATTGACAATCAACCAAAGCCGGACTTGTTGTTTACTGAAAATGAAACTAACACTGAGAAGCTTTACAATATGCCGCATTACACTAAGTATTATAAAGATGCCTTTCATCGCTACGTTGTTAACGGTAAATTTGGGTGGTCTTTATTCATTGATTGAATGAGATTGTGCTAGAAAAGCTTGTCTTGGAAGTCATCTTTATGCAGTGAGCACATTTCAATTTTTTGTTTCAGGTGAAAAAGACGCTGTTTCGTCCGGTGATAGAGGAACAAAAACAGCCGTGCATTATGTCTTGACCATCGAACCAGGAAGTAAACTAGTCGATGTTTCCAAAATAATTTAAAACTCATAACTATAAGGCATTGGTACCTTTATCGAGAATTGCAAATTCAATGCTCACACTGGAACTTCACAGCAATTTTCCCTGTTAACTTGCACCGGTTGTGATGGAAGTGTGTGTTCCCGAGGTATTGGTACAACTGCGAAGCATGTTTCAGCATAGCTTGTTCTATGAAGGATTGCAAAGGTTTTTCTGGAACCTTTGGGCAAATATAAAGAAATTTGGCGAATTTCAGCTCGTGATTATGTGATCACAATGTAAACTTACTGTTTTCAATCTCAAATTGTTTGCAAGATTGATTTGGGATTTCGCAACGAAGGCTACGCAGTATTGAAGCAATTGCTCTCAGTCAGTAGAGCGAAGAGCAACTTTGTAGTCTTGTTTACGAAAATCTTCTATTTCCATGGTTTAGTTTCTTTTATCGCTTGCGGAAACGATTTGTTTGCACTTTTAATTGACCGAGTTGGCGTCTAAGAAACGTCCTTCGGTTAATTAAATACAGGCAATCATTCAGCCATGGACTTCTAAATAGTAGAATTACTATTTAGAAGTGTTACTATTTAGAAGTCCATGATTCAGCAAATCAGTATTATGCTAGCCGTGCAGAGTTTTTCACTTAATTCATTTTTACGCTATTACCAGGAACCGATGACGACTTTTTAAACGGTTGAAATGTATTTTCTGTTATTGGAAGTTAAAGCTGAATGATTGCCTGTGTTTAATTAACGAAAGGATATCCGACTCGTAGATAGGGCCACAGGTGATCTTCAGCCATAATTGCTCAGTTTTTGGTCGGTCAAAGTATTTGACTAGATCCTTTTTCACTTCAATCACCTTGGCATTGTACATCGTCTAAGAAACGATCCCGTCTCATACAATGCTGCTGTACGTGTGAATAATGCTAAGATTCAATGCAAGGGTTTCGTTTCATTCACAATGCAAATTCAAGCGCAGTCTTTCCAATGTGACCTCAGTCATCTACAAGCTTAACGCAGTTAATTTCTGTATGTCATGCTGCTTTTTTAACGTAAACTAGCGTTTCATCGAGCATGCTCAGTTATAGGTAAAATTAGGTTGTTTGCAGTAAAATAGCCGATGTTGTAGTGAAATGTTTTTATAATTAAGCTTGTTATCAGGCTTCGAGCCTATTTTTTGTGCTGCGAAGTTGCACTTTACATGTATATGCTGTTGCGTGTCATTCAGTCAGAAATGCGTTGCTGAAAAGATTCGAGCTGACGAGGTAGCTTGAACGTGATCAAGCACAGATTTATTCCTTTTAGCTTGCTTGGTGAAACATTAAAACCACTTAAAATCGCTCGCAGCAGCAGTTGCTAAGCTCACTCAATTTATGGTGATCCTGATTGATTACAGTCAAAATGTAATCACCGGTACATCGCCGTTCATTACCTTCTTTTTTACTGGTTGATGCGTTTTTGATGTTAAGCCAGTTACACCTTTAGCGTCCGGTGACGGAAAAAGCGTTACAGTTATCAGGGCATGGGACTTGCAAACATTTTTAAGCAAGCCCCGGTCCCAAATCCAAGTCCGACTTCATAGCTCCAGCCTAAGTCCGACTCAAAATTTCAAACACGAACCAGTGATCCTTAACCAAGAATTTAAAATACTAATTGGTGATGCGACTTAACCATTATCAAAAACACAGTGCCGGTATTAAGGAGAATCAATTAGATATATTCAAGTTAAATGCATTTGTAAGACAATAATCAGCATTTTTTATTACTTCACATACCGGAGGAAAATGATTTTGTTGGTGGTACAGAATTTTATTATCGCTTTTAAAAAAGCTGTTTGAGCCATAAGCTTTTCTTGACGCTTTCATCAGTGGGAGTATCGCGTCAAAAGGGAAGATCTAGAGCAGGGGTGCCCACACTTTTTCAGCCTGAGAGCTACTTATGACATGACCAAGTCAAAAAGATCTACCACCTACTAAAAATGCAAAACATATTATTTATAAATATATTGAAAATTATTTATTTTTATTTGTACAATGTACAGTATATGCTGGTGTACCTTGGATTAATGCATAAAACTATACATTACTACTCTGTACATTTTTTATCATTACCTTACTCTGATGACTTGCACTTTATGGAATCAGCCAGTGATGCATAGTCCGGACAGTAGCTACTAATAGCCAGCCTTAAGCAGACTTCCAGATGCTCATCAGTCATGGTGGAACGGTTCTTGGACTTGATGATCTTCATGTAGGAAAAGGCTGACTCACATAAATAAGTGGAGCCAAATAATGCAGTCAAGAAGGTAGCACATTTCCTAATGTTTGGGTACTTGTCCTCTATGAATAAGTTCTAGAATTGTCCATGAGCTCTGGCCTTAATCTGAAGGTCGGCTTGAAGTGTCAGAATCTCATCTTCCACTTCAGAAGAGTTTAGGTGGAACAGTGTTGTAATTTTTGACGCCAGTGAAACAACCACAACATCTTCCTGGAAAGGATAGCACATGAATGTAGCGACTGGCTCGAGTAAAGCAAAGTCTTGAAAGCGTTTGTGAAACTCTGAAAGACAATTGTCAATTTGCTTTATGTAGCGCGCACTGTCAAGCTGCGCACATGACTGCGTTTGTGTCTCCAGCTCTGCTGCGAGGTTCTTGAAGTTTGCCAAATCATGGCGGTGTAGCTTTGAAGAGAGATGTTGCATTTTTCGTTTAAAAGCATTAACTGAGATGATCATATCAATCACAGTTTTGTCTTTTATTTGCAGCTGTAGATTGAGGTCATTCAACATGTTGGTCAGATCGGTTAAGAATGCTAAGTCCAGCAGCTACCCTTGGTCATTTAGTTGAATATAATCTGCATGTTTACCTTCACGAAGAAACTCCTTGATCTCCGGCAACAGTTCTCGAAATCTTTGCAGGAATTTCCCCCGACTTAGCCATCTCACATCGGTGTGCAACAACAACTCCAAGTGGTCGCAGTCAGCCTTCTCCAGATGTGCACGGAACAGTCGTCTTTGAAGAGATCTAGCTCGAATAGAACAGGAGATCTTTGTTGCCACATCCATTATCTCTTTCATGTTGAGCATTTTTGCACATAATGCTTGTTGGTGTATAATACAGTGGTAATTGAGGAAGTCTAGAAAATCATCGTCTTCCCTGCACTTGGCGATAAATCCATTTGAGTGACCAACCATGGCGGGTGCGCCATCCGTGGTGATGGACATCAGTTTGCAGACTGGAAACTGAGTTTTCTCAATAAAGTTTTTGAAAGACTTAAATATGTCTTCTCCTCGTGTGTGTTCTTTCAAAGGCAGTATTGTTAACAGCTCCTCTTTTGCAGTCATGTCAGTAAAAACCATCCGAATAAAAATGCACAATGGTGCTGTGTCACTCACATCTGTAGACTCATCCAATTGAAGTGAGAAACACTCACAATCTGCGATGTCCTTCCAAAGTTGCCGGGTCAAATCCTCTGTTATGGCTTCACTGCGCCGTGTTACTGTATTTCTTGATAGCTGAAGAGCTTTGATCGAACCTAGTATTTCTGGCTTGTTTTTAAAGTCTCTGAACAATGAGTCTGCCGCTTCAATAAATGCTTCTTTTACCATCTCTCCGTCTTGAAAGGATTTCTTTTTTTTTACGATAAAGTGACTCACACGGAATGATGCTTCAGTGACTGCCTTTGCCTTTGAAGTTACCTGTGTGAAAAATGACTGCTGTCCGGACAATTGAGATTTTAGTTCCTTCAACTTTTTCCTTCGCAACTCGCTTTTCGGAGGAAACTCAGTGTCATAGTTTTTATGAGCAGTCCGAAAATGACGCTTCACATTTCCCTTCTTCGGTAAAGCAATTGTACACTGACAGATGAGGCAAACACACTTCGAAAATGACATTATGAAAAAGAAGTCCTCCTCCCAATCTGTATGGAAATGGTAAGTCTTCGGCTTTTTAATTGGTTTCGCTGTTCCACTCATTTTTATCCCTTCTTATTCGCTAGCTTGCTAGAGTTTTACAGTACTTCGTGCAGTTGTATGAGCATGTGCAGTGACGCGTGTGTCAGAGAATTGTCAGGTCAGATGTCATAGTGACAAAAAATAAATACCTAAAATAAAATAAAAAATTAAAATGTCATTGTGAGGATAGACGATAGGCTGGCGCCAACTTTTTTAAATTTAATTTTTTTAAATGCCGTGCGATCTACCCACAATGCCTTCGCGATCGACGTAATGGGCATCTCTGATCTAGAGTGAGTAAGTGTTTTATGTGATTAATTTGGACGTTAAGCAGTCAAAACAAGCCAATGACAAGCGGTAGTATTGTAAAGCGCGCCAAAGAAAGATTTCGCGATAGCGAAATGCTAAAGAAAGTGCAGCAGCAAGATCTTCCCTTATGACGCGATACCGCCACTGATGAAAGCGTCACGAAAAGCTTATTGCTCAAACAGATTTTTCCAAAGCTAATAATATAATTTTTGCAGCTTAGCTACTATGCCTGGTGTGCAAGCATTACCATTTCATTACATTAAGCTTGGACATGACTTGTCTGTAGAAACTGCCAGTCAAGTCCGAGGTAAAAACACACGGTTCTTCAAATCCAATGCCCTGGCGGTTATGCATAAAAAAACTTGTGTTTTAAGCCTATTTCCGTGATATCCTTACTGCAGGCAAAATATATTTCTACCGTAAGCAGGAAAAATTGCCGCGGAGCGCCTTCTGTAAGCACAGAAGCGTAAAAAAACACGCGTGGAGAAACAACCTGCAAAAGTGCTATTTCGAGGGTGTAACTACGTAAAACACATGCGTTTATAAACCCGCAACCTTCGATTGTAAAGCTACTCAGCACTTTTTTAAGCATGTTGTTTGTTTTAGAAAGCGTTGTGTTAAAATCTCGATTGTGCTTGGCGGAGCCAGCAGCTGATTGTGGATTCGGAAAGTCGTTCGATGATGTTTTTGATAAACGCATCGACGAGGCAAACACTTACTTCAAGGTTTGTTGATTTTAAAGCCACTCTGACCTTAAATACATGTATCTAGAAGGGTGGTGTTGTCATTGGAATCTTTTGCAAAGCTTGCCATCTGTGCGTCTCAAAACCATATATGGTAATGGTTTTTGTGGTCCTGAATGAATGAAACTTTCAAGACATAAAACCGTTGAATAGACTGTTTTCTAAAGGAGTGTTTTTGCATTCTGTTCTTGTGTTCTTTGATATAGGCGCGGCTCATAAAACAAATAAACTGGATTGCACGGCCAGTATGAATAAAATTAGATCAGGCTAAGAAAGGGGTCACCAGCTTTTGGAATTAAAAAAAACATCTCGACCTATTTCTATCAAATTAAAACCCTTTTGGAGCGACAAAGTCCGTTCGACCTCCAAACTAAACGTCAAAACTAAAAATGTATCAACCACAACCGCGATCTGGTCATAGGTGCAAAGACTTTTCGTTATTTTATTCGAAAAAGGCGCTTCGTATTTTTCGCTTTTCATATTTGCCCTGTATCCTCCTGTTTAGGCGAAGCCGAATTCCCTTCTCTAAATATCAAAAATCTTCCGCTCAAATTGCAATATTTTTCAGTTTTCCTGGATAACAAACTTTTGCTAAGCTTTTCGCTTGCGAATGAAAAAATAAAAAATACTTGTTATTTCAGCATATTTTGCCTAGTTTGAGTGATGAAGGTGTTCTATTTATAAATATGCTGTTTTTGAGATTTTCGGCTTCAGAAAAGTCTGTCAGTTTCAACCAGATAGCTTATACTTTACATTATGAGAATCTGCACTACTAAATATCATACTCGAACACCTTTATTTTGGCCATAAGTTAATATTAAACGTCTGTTGTCGAGTCACGTCATTGGTCTTTTTTTCTAATGAAGTCGCCATTTCTCTGAGTTGCAGGAGCCACAGCACAAAGATGAAACAAGCGCGCTCAGCTCCAGAACTATTGGTAGCCGGCCTTTGAGCTAGGAGCTAGTGGCGGTTAGTTTCAAGTCAGTTATGCTTACCTGTTTAGTCTACTATTGGTGGGTGCCTAGAAGTCGCCTTTTGCAACATGCTGGGAGAGCAGCTTCACTTACTTTGCACGATTCGCTGAAACAGGGGTCCTTGATGTAATTAACTCCTCTATATAATATCTTGTAGAGTTGCTTTTTTTTTGCAGTCAAAATTCCCTCATGTGCAGAAATGCCATCAAGAAATTCTGCGGCAAGCATGTGCCGGATTACTATGGACGAAACAATTTTATCATTACATAGTAGAAGACTGGCTGGTCGGTGATCCAGATCAAACTACCCCTCCTAAAGAGCGGTGAGTCGTTTTTTTCGCCTCAAAAGTATTTATCGCTTTCAAAAATCTTTTTATGCTTTCGGAATTCCATTCCTTGTTTTTTACTAAATCATGTTACGTTTATCAACATTCTTAAGCTACTATAGTACAATGCCAGACTTGTGGTTAGGAAGAATATGAAGTCATTGCTTTTAAAAGCTATTTCGATAGAAAAGCATCGACATAGCGGGATGTTTGGGGGGATACCATTTTTCTCTAGACCAATATTAACAGAACTTTTTTCCAATCTGATTTTTTATATTAGCCTCTGTACATTGTTGGTAAGATTTGTACAACATTCTTGCGTGTACCACGCGTAGTCATTGACGTCACATCTGTTTCTCGGTCATGTCAGCCGATGCGACCGGCATATTTACAAAGAGTTGATCAACAATGATTATTCGCTATGTATTTGCGCTCGTCGAGGCTTCATTGTTCGTTGAAGAGTCCTTTCTTTTAGAATACAAGTCGTGGTACGCTGGCGGTGTGCTGTGGTTTGAAGCTGCAAAAAATGATTAGTTCTGGTGAAAAAGCTGTTCACGTGACGCATCAGCATGATTGGACGTTTTAAGCCGATCCAACGATAGAGGCGTTTTTAGCAACAAATAGTTTTGATAATTACACGAGATTAAATCAGGTCAGAGGTAAAAAACAGGTCATGTATTGTACATGGTAACGTCAAGTTGGTTTTCGGGCTATATTTACAAGGGGTCCCGACAATCCAAAATCGAAAATTAAAGCGAATTTACGTACATGTTATATTTAATTTTTTTTGAATTGCGACCTTGAATTGTCGCCAAACCGTTTACAAGCACTACCTACCGATTTTGTTTACAATGCCATGCGTAAACACGTTTTTCACCTACATGTTGATGTTTCTTGCAGCTTAATGGCAACTTCACCTTTGACCTCACTTGCTGCACATGCGCAGAAGCGAGTGAAAAAGGTTGTAACAATTCAGGCTACTTTAGTTAATTATGACAGGCAACCAAACTGCCGCAAACCTTCCATTTATGGGATAAAATATTTGCAATCTGTTGTTCAGAGACCGATCCTTGGCCAGGTGTATAACACAAATTATAATGCTCTCTTCAGTTTGTCTGCAACGTCGAACAAAGCAGTAATACAATTGCGAGAAATTTTAAATCACTAGATTTTTGCGCTGAATGCATGCTTTAGTCCTTGTTACATTTCAGGCACATGTACTCCTTGCTTCATGGTAAACTTATATCAGCTTCAGTTGAAATTTACTTCTAATCACCGAAAGCCTAAAGTCTTAACTTTTCGCTGTACAAATTTCGTTAAGGTATAGATCCCAGTCCACATAAATTGTTTTCGTGCAACTGATTATTTACTTGGTACAGGTGTTGAAATGCTCGTGAGCTGTAGCTTTTCGGACAGTATTTACGTAATAACTTACTTTCGAGATCGTCGTTTGGTAGGGGTTGTTTTTCGCGGGAATAACTGCTCGGTAGTGGTGTGTGCCTTGCTTGTAAACTGCTTGTCAGTGGTGTATCTCTGTAATGTGTTTTTCAGTGTCGTTATAGTTTTTTAATCTAGTACGTTTACTGTGGTTAACAAGTGTACAACAAAACCGATTGATATTTAGCATTTACTTGCTTTTTTATTCATAAACTTGTGCCAGAATCACAAATGCCCGTTTCACTTAAACCTGTTTTGGAGATTTATGTTTTCATCCTTGTCTAGCGGAAAAATCGGATATAACGCCGATTTCGAACTCTCGCCTTATATCAGTAGCAGAAATAGTATCGTAAAGTAATCTTCCGAGCAACATAACAGCTATTCGTGTTTGCTTTGAGTAGCCTTTTCGCAGCGCTTGTTTCAGAAAAAAGTGGTATATATAGCGCCACATTTACGCGATAAATTTGCATTTCAGTTTGCTATCGGGCGGCTAGTAGTCAGCAATCGCTTTTCGAGGTTTTATATGGCAGTGGAAGAGGTAATCAATGCTAGCTTTTCATTTAATTGTGGTGGAGATGTGTTCACATAGATGTCGTCGTGTAGTAGACAAGACGTCGATTCATTGCAGTTAAATGATGGCAGTCTTTCAAACTCAAATCGAGGATGATTCTAGAATCTATGTAGAAACTAACTCCAGCAATGTGTTGTTGACTTTCCTCCTCCCCACTTAAGTACGATCTTGGGCTACTATAAAGCCCTACACAATGCAATCTGCAGCAAGCTACTTACGATGTAGATTCAACTGTTATGACATCTCCATTCACCGTGTGTCGCACCGCCACGTTATTTAAACGCTTTAATGTGAGATATTTCTTTCTCCAGCGAACAGCATAATACGTGCTAACAAGCAGTATTGCTACCAGTGCAAATGCGGCCAGTAAACTGGCGATTGTATCCACATGATTCCAACTATAAAATATGTCCGTAAAACGTACAGCTCCTAAGATTTGGTAAACTCTTTACAGCCCAACACGGATTTAAATAACTTTGTTGTATTCGCAAAAAATTAAATTCTATCGCTTGTACATCCAGCAATCACCAAGCTGTGAAAAGGAAGACTTTGCTCGCTTAACTTAACATTTTGTGTAGATACGTAAGATAATGAAGTGCAAGTTCAACTGAGATTACACTCTGACCCAAAATCTCCGAGGAATTACCGTACTGTAATTTCAGCCTTGCGTGTATTTCATCCCTTTTTTAGCTTTCGTGGCTGATTGATAGAAGTAATAACTGGCAAAATAGATAAAAGATTTTGTCTATTTTATCGAAGAGCAGTTATCACACAAATTATCTTGATGGTACCTTTGTTTTGCTGATGTTTTGATCAATGTTACACGAAACGTTGGCCGAAAACAATAGCAGTTTTTTGATGGCTTGGTGCAACTTTATTAGATATTTTTCAAACTGACTAAAAGTGAAACAAAATTTGTTTTGCTTGATGGGACAGTGAAAGATTTGAAAGCGACATTATTACTGGCACCGCTGTGAAACACCAGGAACAAATGATAAGAACTAACAATAAGAAAAATGTTTTTACTCACCCTCCCCCTACTAAAATTGTTTCCTGAGGTTTATCCGAGTTGCCTGTTAAAAAAAGATACTAGTGCCATTACGTGTATATTAGACTTGGCATTGCTATTATTTTAATAGGTAAAAGCAATAATCAATACTGACTAGCTTGTATGCATTCGATTAAATTGCAATCACAAAGCTTAGCTTCAAAGCTTGGAGGATGCCTCAATTCAGAAACGATTGCAGTCGATTGTTTTAACTCTCATATAGCCGGTGAACTAAGCAACGCATGTCCAATACTTGTAAAAGCTTGTTTCAATCTTTAATCTCTATCGATACAAAGTTCTGTCGTATTGTTGTATCACTAAATCACATCGCAAAGCGCTTGTTTACTGTACCCTATTTAAACAAGGGCTTCAGACGAACTTGGAATTTTGTAAGCCTGACTGCTCTCGGTTTCAGTTTATCTTCAAGCTGCCTATTATCTGCTTACTTAACATCCTGCCAAACCGTCGATATAGGTAGAAACAATAATAGTATGTAATAGTGGAGACGCAGCATTAACGTGGTGACCGGCCTCCCGTAATCGCAGAACATTATTTTTCAAAGCTGTTTATGCACTTACTTAATGGATGGAAATGATCGCTTTCATGCGTTGACGGGTGAAGGTTTGAAGGTTCGTTAATATGTGCAAAATGCTGATTCGGATCATTTGTATGGAAGGAACTACAACATTCATTAGTTTATTGGTTGTAATTGGAAAACCGGTTTAAGCACATTGTTTATATAAATATCGATAAAAGTTTTTGTAACCAAAGGATGAAGATATTACGTAGCTAGCTCATTTTATTTTCATTTTTTTATATTTACCACCATACAAATGCACGTAGACTGCTAGTAACTGATGCAAGAGGTATTCTTCAATGAAGTTCTGTAGTGTGTATCATACTAATATTGGTGGTCATCTTCATCTGCCATGAAACAGTGCTAGAAAATGGAACTGATTCTCGTTGGATTCTAAACCTTAGCTCACTGATCAGCAAGCTTTGGGTTCAAATCCTACCGGAATCGCCGTAGCGGCCGTATCCTTTCGCACTGTTCTATGGCAAGTAAAAGTGCCTTCAGTATATGTAATTACAGATTAAATAACTTGCTTGTCGTGAGGTTCTATCTCGTAGCCTCCATTTTCGTATTCTTTGTGGGCTTCATATTCTTCTCTTGTGCAGCAATGGTCATCCACTATGATACCTCGTAGCCGTTCATCAGCATGAGAGCAGCATGCCTCTTCGCATGTTAAATTAGCGCAGTACGTTACCGGTATATAATGTGTCTCGATCACACTCATGTTGAAACTGTATCGTTTGCAATTCTTACGTCATCTTTGTAGTCTCATCCTATGCTTATCATAACATCTAAGTAAACATGTTCACAGGTGCAGAAAAAGAGGCACTCAGTAGGACCTATGACGTCGTAGGGGCCTTGTTGACATTGTACTAGCAGCTGAATGAAATTGCATTTTTGATTTTGGGTAGCCAAAGTCACAATTGTTTAAGACCTGAACGTGGCATAAGTTTTATAAACAAAAGTTTTATGACATCACTCAATACCTTGTGTAGGAGTGGAGGTGCTTACCCCTCCATCGAAATGCTTGAAACTATACTTTTCTAGAGATTTGAGCCTCTCTGGCTCCTAATGTTCTTTTTTCAGCGATAATCGGGGACTTTTCCTCAGTGGGTGAACAAATTTTTAGATTTTGTGTTGCCTCACCCATAAATGACTGGATGACGTCATTTATGTTTTAAAAACGTATTTTTACAACGATTGAAAACAATTGCGACGACGTCATGTGTTGATACAGTGGTATATTGCTTTTCTCTCAGGCTCACTGGACGCAATCACGAGTGGAAGCATTTGTTTAACCGAGATGTGATTTCAATGCCAGACAAGTGGGAGTATCCTTGGGTAAGACAACCTTATTTATCACCGTGGGTGACAAATGTCTGAGAGACGGTAGTCACATTCTTTAAATAAAGCCGAGAACTGATATATCTTTTTAACTCTAAAGCTGAAAAACTGTATTATACCAGGAGTTGTTTTCAGTGGATAAGGCAATCGTTATCCTCTTTCGCATTGCTTCACACTAATTGGTCCTATTTAGAATTTGAATTATGGCGTTCAAAGAGAGTTTACCTGTCTTGGTATCATTATAGTTTAAGTATTTCACTATGTTTCAGAAGAGTTTAGCAAAGTTCTGAGTCCGCAATGCTGGTAGCTTGTCAAGCTGTCGTGTTGTGACAAAGCACATTTAGCCGCTCGATCACAAAACCGTGCGTAATACGCGCAGCTGAATAATGCCACATTAGCATATTGTAAATCGTTTTTTTCGATGATTTAGAACTGAAACAATAAACTACGCAAGATTAGGCGTTGGTTTGAATCGAAAGATCTTTAGTTCAATACTCGTACTGGTTGTTCTCGCAAAAAAAGGCACTTTACGAAAATTTTTCGCTCTTGGTTGCAGCGTTTGTTGTGGAAACGGGCTGTACCGGGACCGCCGGTAACTAGGAAGCGTATCTGAGCATTGCGCTCTGGCGCTGAAGTTTTTCCTGCAATAATGCAATTACTGTTGACAGTACGCATCGTGGGATCTCGCTTTCCACATGATTCCTTTTTGCAAGATCGATCCGGAGTTCGCCAAGCAACAACTTCTCTTGTTCCTACGAGAATGGTTCATGTCTCCAAGCGGCCAGGTAAAGCTTGGATGTTCGTAATAAGTGCACTTGGTTGACGTAGTTTACGGACGTGGACTCGCAACCGCTAAGTCCAGTGACCTGAATTAAATCGTGTCGGTGCTGATCGTCTGAGATTCAACAAACTCCACGCACTGCAGCCCGACGTCTTTCTAAAAGCTGGTTAAAAACGATACTAGTGAGTCGGAGTTAAAACTCTGTCGTGGAATTTCTTTAATGACGCGTGTTCTACTAAGCAATCTGCTTGTTAACTCTCGCTGGGTTTACTTTTTCTTGGAAGAGACGTACGGCATGAAACTGTTATCCCAGTATTTAACGCATATTTAATCTTTCACGCAGCTGGTAACTTAACTGCCTACAAGACGGACTGTTATTGGCGGGCGCTCAAGTTTAGCTTTCTTACTAAGCCAGGAGTTCTCAACCTTTATTCTCTTATTTACCCCTTGGCAAATTTCAAAAGTAAAATTTACCCCAAAAATTTTTTTTATATTTTCACTTCTACAAATTCCTATTGTAGTAGGTAAAAGTGTGAATTTTTTCTAGCAAAATTTACCCCCGCTTGAGAACCCCTGTACTAAGCAAATAGCTTTACCATTTACCCCAGTGAAGTACGGTAAATAGAAACGTCTTTTTCTGTGTAGCGATTTCAAAACGCTCGTTATTAAACTAGGGCTTGTGTTGCAATCTTGGCAACAACTAAACATAAATGCATCCGTATGCTGTACTTGTTTAAAATCGAAATACAGATCTAGTTATTAACATCTTAGTTTCGAGGCCAAACCGTCAATGTTTTGTTGCAGATACCGGCATATGAGTTTGCGTTTGATGACGTAAACCCCCCTGTTCACGCTTGGTCAGTCTACCGTGTCTACAAACTGACTGCCCCGAAGGGCCAGCGAGATCAGGAATTTCTCGCCCGTTGCTTCCACAAACTTATTTTGAATTTTACATGGTAATAATATTCTTGTTTATTTCTGTAATGAAATGAAAATTAGCCTTAAAAGAATTTTTTTGAAACCTTTTGTCTGATATACTCTTTAGTGGAAATTGTTTGATAATAATTAAGGAATTTGTTTCACAACGATTTTGTCGCAAGAACCTCATACGAGTACATAGGAAATGTGCTGTTATTTTATAGTACATCATTTTGTACTCTCGTCTATCTGTTTAAACGTCAAGATTTGTAGTTGACTATCAGGCAAATGAACGATTAGTTTATTTTTTGACCTCCTTTCGTTTTCTATAAAGACATCGCAAAACTTTTAGATGAGTAAATCATTATGCTATTTGAAAAATCATTTTAATTTTAAGATTAATTTCCACCTGTGTTTAACTCATTAAATTTTCGAAATACGTAGTTCGCTCGTTGCGGCTAGTTTTATGTTTATTATTTATGGAAATTACGTACCCTTGACGGAAGTGACGTATTACAGGTGGGTGAACAGAAAAGACCCCCGCGGCAAAAACATTTTCTCTGGAGGATTTCTTGGTCTAGATAATATAGGTATGATAAGATTTACAATAGAATGACATGTAGTCTATATTCTATGTTTGGAGAAGGGAGATCTGCTGCAGCTGATTGGCGTTATTTGCTGATCAAGCTAATAATTCTTTCTGCTCCACAGAAAATCGTTATAAGCTCAATTATACACGAGTTATGAATATGTATTTATTCTAGTTATGTGCTAAATATATATATTAAATTACTTATAAACCTTTTTGGGTTATCTACACATCTTCAATCCGCATTGATGTTGGCGTTACTGCTGACATGGTAAAGTTTTTCTCAAAAGCAAGGAAACTCGTGTTTACACACTTTTCTCTGTATCAGTTCGCATGCGTCACTTAAGAACCTTTGTTGCGGCACGCCAGGCACTCAACACAAGTTGATCTTTAAAAAAAATGAAAGATATAAATGGTCGGCCGTGTCATTGCTCGGGAGATATAAATTAATCAGGAACCCCCTGTAGACTGATAAAAAAGAAGACAAAAAATGGTTCCTGCCAGATCTTCGAGAGAGAGCTTCAGATAGAAAAGAACTGAAAAGAGGAAAGTGTAGCAAGAACAGAGCGAGACTTTGAGAAAAGAAAAAGTGAAGAGACGTGGCTGAGTTGTAGGTGCTGCCAGAATCAGCAGATTGCAGAATGGCTCAGTCTTCAGCAGAAAAGCTTGAAACACTGGAACTGCCAAATAGGAAAGGTGGCCTCTGCGCCCAAAAGTGAGCTGTTGGCATGGACGCCAGAGCCTCCTTTGCAAACCGGAAAAGGGACGGAGCCATCAGTCCAAATCACGAGATCGTGAGATTGGAGAGAGCCAAGTTGGGCAAGAGCCGCACCTTGTCGAGAAAAAAGACGATCAGACCGAATTATTAGATTGTTTTCCTGACTTGCGGATGCCTTTCCTGACGAATAGGAGCAACCAGTAGAGTTAAGCTTCAAACAACATATGGACAGAAGTAATATAAAATTTTTAATCGCATTTTTTTTGCTTTATACCACAGGCGTCTTTGATCGTTCGAAACCACTGCCCACTGGGGGAATGTTAGAGCAGGCGAGTATGTCATGACATAAACGAACGTTATTTGATGCCTGTCTTTCAAACATGCATTGCCAACTCCTTCATTGATGGACATAGATTCTTTTCAATGCTTGCCTCTAACTTGGTAGAATTGAAAATTCTTTTGTGGGTCCTGTAATTACCAGACTGTGCGAACTTCTCATTTCGTTCTGTCCAACTATGCACGTTATGCCGCACTTTTTTAGAATTTTTCTCTATTTCCAATTCCCAATCCATACCGGAGGTAGCTGCTCTGCTGCTGGGACTTCGTGGTCTTTCGCCTTGCCCCTCACGAAGAAGCAAAAAAGTCTGCTTCAAATAACGATAGTATACCCTCTCATATCTAGGAAGAAGACTGATAACCTTAAGCGAAGATGGGAAATTAAAAACTCTTGCAATTAATTGGTAACGCAGCATAATACCCTTTCTCGCTCGTATGCTGCGTTACCAATTATGTGCAAGGTTTATAAAGACTGACAAACGTAAAATTGCGTACTTTATTTCATACAAGTAGTACAAAGTTATCATGGTGGGGTTTAATTCGGCATCTCTTGCTTCGGTTACGTATTGTTGAAATATCTTCATTATTGCATTGTTTCACATAGTAGTTGTTTTTCTTGCTATTTGAGACATATATGCGCTGGTGCGCCATGCCCGGTCTTGTGTTCATGTTACGATAAATATGTTCTTTTGCTCGTATTAACGTCATTGGTTTTGCTGCGTTTGCTTTTGCCGGTCTTTGCGATGATATCAGTTGATTACGTATCGTGCTTTGATACGGCGGTGCGGAAATGAAAGCCGACTGAACCGCGTTGATTTCCAGGCCGACGGCACCGCGTGGATGGCATTCTTCTGCGTCGTGATGCTCGATATGGCATTAGAGTTGTCGCTGTTCAATCACGCTTACCAGGACATGGCAAGCAAGTTCTTCGAGCATTTTATCATGATCGCTGACGCAATGAACGCCGCTGGTAACGGAGAAGGTAGGTGACGTCATAAGCTGGTCGTGGCCGATGGTTCGTGAATGCGCCACACGTATGCAAAGAAAGTAGAAACTACAAAGTACGACCCACGCACACTTAGAAAGTATACACTATTCTAGTTGCTGCGGCTCTATTAGAAGCACTTCCGTAGGTTTCGTAGTAATGCGCACACTAAACTGTATCAGCAGATTTAATACAGACTGATACTATTTTTATGATATATCAACTATTCTATATATGCACTAGCCGGGTGTTTACATTCGATACGAATTTGTAGCAAGGCTACGAGGTTTCTTTTTTTTGGCATTTTTATGGAGTTTGGTTTTACTCAGGGTCTGATTCAGTTCAGTAACTCGGAAACGACCTATTGTCGTGAGTAAAACTTTATATGTAACCTGTTGTGCCTTTTTTGCAAACCAATTTTTAACCAGTTATTTTTTAACGTAGTTCTCTTTTAAAAGCGTAAATAAGCACCTTGTATCTAGGAGATTTACATGTAGGTTTTCGAACTGATTAGAAACATGAAATGTATTAGCAGCGATGAATCGACATAGTTTTCAGGCCACGGCGTCGCGTTGCTTTGTCCGAACACAAGCAATTATTTTTCGTAAAATTTTTAAAACGCCTGGCTAGTTCTAACAAGGTAGCTGCTGGTATAATGGTCAGAGATGATGTTCAATGAGACAAATAGAACGTTGGTGATGAAGCTCTTGTAGAAAGTTATTTTGCTAAATGCTCGCCTTGATAAAGTTTTCAACACCGACATTGTTTACACGTCTGTTATATGCCTATGGTATTCAAATTTGCTGATAGCCGTAAGGATTTGTGCGCGACCAGAACACAGTAGTTAATCGATTGCTGAAGAAACTTGGTTTTTTAGCGTTTTAGTTTCACCTTAGGTTTGTGGGACGAAAAAGATGGCTTCTATTACGACGTGCTTCGATTCGATAGCCATTCCCAGCCACTACGCGTGCGCTCCATGGTTGGCTTGATACCGCTGTACGCCTGTCTTGTACTCGATGATGAAAACATGGATGTCTTACCGGAGTTCAAGAAGCGTACTGATTGGTATATACGCAACAGGAAGGACTTGACGCTGAAGGTGACTCTCAACTAATTTGACGTAGAGTATATGTGGCGGACTTACTGCCAGCTGCAATTGCTCAACGCCATAAAGCTTTAGTCTGTGGACTAGTCGTGAGTTGATTCCCGGTGTGGTTTGTGTTGCTGTACTCCAGGAAACGATAAATTATTCCTGCTCAATCGCAGTGTTTGAGATAGTAAGAATAGCGCCGCAGCAATGCTACAGGCAAATCATTGTGTGTAACTGTTAAAGTTTTCTTCTGACTGGAAGATAATTATTTAATACTTATCTAAAGCAGAATTTCGTATTCGTTATTTAAGATTTCTTTTATGAATGCGGATGATAAAGGAACTAACTCGAATAAAAAGCGCATTCTTCTTGCCATACCAACGAAACAACAATTGCTATCGTTGCTACGTTACTTGCTGGATGAAAACGAGTTCCTATCACCGTACGGTATCCGGTCGCTGTCGAAGGTAGATTAAACGATTGTTCTACAACTGAGTTACTTATTGTCTTCCTGCAAGGATGCCGTGTGTGGATTCGATGTCTGGCCATACTTCCAGCAGTCGCTTGATTAGTTCGCCGTTCAGAACAGAGCGACCAGTCATTTCATGGAATGGAAAATGGCTGTTTTTAAAATCAGTACCACCAACCTCACGTATTTGCTGACATTCAGTTGAGCTGGTGTGGTTGCAACTCACGAGCACCCCAGCCCTTTATTCTTCTTCGGCGGGTTGCGGAGTGACTTTGCGGCTTGTTGGTTAAAGTAGGTGCTGAGGTCGCTCTTTTATTGTCGGAGAGCTGATCATGGAGTGCATTTAGGTTCACGAAAAACAGCCATTCGTGATGCACGTCAACGGCGAGGAACACCGCGTGGATTATGTACCTGGAGAATCAAACACTTTCCTTTTCGGTGGAAACAGTAACTGGAGGGGACCGATCTGGCTCTGTGGTGAGGAAATCTTACCTGTTGTTACAATGATTACAATTACTTTTCTTTCGGTCAAGAAAATCTCCGACAAGCTTTTAAGCTGATACTGAAAACATAACGCACTTTCACCACAATCGCTGCACTCAAGCAGAGGAAATTGCGGTTAAGTGTCTTTGCAACGTCAGAACTCTTGCAGATGTTGAACTTGCAGCCCCGCGGCAGTGAGTGCACGCCGGGCTAATGACGACTATTAACTTTGCATTGTTCCAGTAAACTACCTGATCATCGAGGCGTTGGAACGTTATGATTATTATTACGGGGACAACGTGATTGTCGAATGTCCGACTGGATCTGGAAATCGAATGAGGCTCAAGGTAAAAAGTAATTTCGTTTTATTTTCAATGTAGTGGTGCACCGTAAGATGAGTAGCAGCATAATTGCAAACAATTATCAAAAAGGAAAAATTGAACATCTAGACTTTTGAAACATTTTAAGGGGTTTATACTAAGGAAATGGTAGTTTTGCAAACAAAAAAATGATATCAATACTACACATTTTGCTTGTTGAAAAGCATCCGAAAAGTATAGCATAAAACCTAGCTTGACGTTGTCAACTAATAGTTTAGTGCTAATGCTGTTTGTTTTTTATAATTTTTATTTCATCAATGCAAGGCCTTGGCGAAGGAAGTTCCGAAAAGCTTATTATCAAGTTTTGCAAGGCATCAAGATATTGCTGATCCGTTATTTTATGTCCAATTTATAAGTTTAACTTAATTTAGGTAGAAAAACGTCATATTTTTAGTCAAACTACGTTTAAATAAATCTCAAAACTGAATCTGCAGCTGTAGGTTTGCTCAAAACAGATGTTTTATTGCTAATTTGCTACTGGCTAATTCAGACTTCCCATTTTAACATTTATTAAGTGGTACAGAACTTTTAATACAGCTTTGAAAAACAGTAAAAAGGTTATTTTAGTGTTTATGGATGTTTTCAGGACGTTTCGAAAGAGATTTGTCGTCGATTGGTATCGCTGTTTGAAGCAGATCCTACCACTGGAAGGCGCCCGTGCCACGGCGGTCAGGAGGCGTATGCAAAAGACGAGTTCTGGAAGGAGTTGATCTTATTTCACGAGTACTTCCAGGCAGAAACTGGTAGAGGATGTGGTGCCAGGTGAGTGCAATTTATTATGCACATTGTCGGGAGATTGCTTCACTAAACTTACTTGCAACATAAGACCGACCAATGACCAATGGCGTGCATTTCATGAGTAATCGTAACAAGGAAGAAAGACCTAAATTTGATCTTGAAGATGTTGTTACCCGGCCCCTTCTAAAGAATAGGGAACATGAAGGAAAACCATTAAGTTTCTAAAACCGGGCAACTCTTCAAGACCTGGACCAAAGATTGTAAATAGAAAGAGTCGCTGAAAAGCGAGCGGCGCTTAAGAGTTTGTAGCTGAATAGTACAGAATGAGATGAGAAGTGTCCAGAGTTGGATGATCTCAGGCGTGGCGTAAAGAATTGCCCTACCAATTCTTGAGAGATAAAACTTTAACGGAAAGCTCTGTCCGTTGCAGCAAAGGTGAGAGAGGACACAGCGAGCGCGACCAGGAAGCACAAGTTAGCATACCTCCACTGTCCACCACAACCCACCCAACCCCCTTTGTCAATGCAGTTCTTCTCCCTCACCCTCATCTACCAATTTCCTAATCCTTCCGCCCTGTCACCAACCCATTCTGCTTTTTCCACAGCCTCCTTCACTGCCGGCTATTGTACGCCTCTTCTCTTCTGACGGGCTCTTGTTTTTTCAATAAAATACAGGAGGTCTTGGAGCCAGAATCGCTAAACTTTTACTTTGCTTCGCTCTTACGTGTCGATCTCATCTGCATTTAGGAGACTAAGCTCAGCTCTTTTTCATTTTCATCTTTATCTTGGATACTCTGCAATGTTATGCACTCACTCCCGGTCTGGCTCTCTTTCACCTGCTGACTCGCACACTGGCGGCGGTGTTATCATTTTTATCATACGTTGTCTTTTTTTCTGAACTTTCGATCTCCTCTTTCTCTATCTTCGCTTGACGTTTACTTAGATTACGCGGAGGTCAGCATTTCTCTGAACACCTCTCTCTCTCCCTTTTTGAAACAATTACGCTCCTCCTATTTGCCGTTCTTTGGCAAATAGTAAAATCGACTTCTTTTCTCCCTCCGTTTTCCTTCAGAAATCTTTTTTCTCTGGGAAACTTCAACTGTCATCAACTTTTTAAATTCTCAAGAGGTACTTTATGCCTTCTGGGAAGAAATTATTTGATTGGGTCATCTCCTTTAATCTCTTTCCTCACAATGACCCTGACCGCCTGCTCTTCTTCGTCGTTCTTTTTCTAACATCTCATTTGCTTCTTCCTCTTGTCTTCTACTCTTGGGAGGTAGTTGAGAACTTGGGTTCTGATTATCTCCCAATTCTTTACAGAGCAGTCCCTCCAAGGATTGCCTTGCTCTTTTTTACTGAGCTTTTCCACGGCCCGTTCTCTCTTATATGTCATCCGGATGACTTCCATTTCTCTGCGTCACCACCATTGCTAAGTTAAAATATTTCATCTTGCGGGCAGTTTCGCCCTCACCGTCTCCTTGCTATTCTCTCCTCTCTTCTCTCTGAGGCGTCCCTATCTCCCCTACAAGTTACCCTCATCCATTTTGCTCTCATCTTTTGAGTGAGCCCTTTCTCTTTCAATCTCCTTGTTCATTTCAGCTTTAGCAGACGTAGCGTGAAGCTAAGATTCTCCTGGTCTTCGTGAAAAGACTCCCTCCACTCAACCTGCTGATCCTTCCTCTTTCCCAGGAAGGCTTTTTTTGCTTGCTCTCTCTATTCTTGAAATCCGCCTTTCTTCATCGTGAAACTCGCTCTTTGTACTGCATGCTCTCACCAAAGTACGACTTTTGCCCAACTTGACTTTTTTCCACCTTACGATCTCGTGTTTTGGACTGATGCCTCCGTCCCTTTTGTAGTTGGAGGAGGCTCTGGCGTCCATGCCAACAACTCACTTTTTGCTGAAGTCACCTTTCCAATTCGGCAGTCCCAGTGTATCAAGCTTTTGTGCTGAAGACTGCGCCATTTTGCAAGCTCTTCGCTGATTCTGGCAGCATCTACAAGTTTGCCACTTCCCTTCTTCTCTCAAGTTCCCGCAAGAGCTTTTTTCTCTTTCGTTTTTTTTTCCATCTGACACTCCCTAGCAGATTTGGCAGGAACCATTCTTTTGTCTTCTTTTCTATCAGTCTACAATGGGTCCCTGATCACATATTTCTTCCAAGCCATGACGCGAATAATAAGTAGGTCAGACGAGGTGCGCTGCTCCGGCCATATAGTCTAGCATTGTAGCCTCTCTCTCTCTCCTATTCATTCGTTTCTCGGACTGGAGACGTACTGCCTCATCAAAATTCTTCGACACCCACTTACCCCAGTTTTTCCTGGGAAACTTGCACTCACTGTGTCCTCTCTCGTCCTCGCAGCAACGAACACAGCTTTCTGTTAAAGTTTTATCTCTCTAGAATTGGTGGAATGAGAATCCTTTATGTAGCGCCTGCGATCTTCCGACCCAGGGCACTTCTCCCATTCTGTACTGTCCAGCTGTAAACTCTTAAGTCCCGCTTGCTCTTCGGCGACTTCTTTTCTCTTTGTTTTCTGGTCCAGGTCTTTAAGAGTTGCCCGGCTGTAGGGGCTTAATGGTTTTCCTTCATGCCCCTTATTTCTAGGAAGTGTCGGGTAACAACAACAGAAAGCACAACTTCCTCAGTGTATGCCGAGAGGGCCCTTGTATCGAAAAACTTTGATTTTGCATATTGCTGCCAACCTCGCTGCAAGCGTGCTTGAAGCCTTCATTACTGTATTTAACGGACAATTTTGAGGTGCTGGGGAGGGCAAAAATTGCATTTTCACGCTCTTTGTGTGCAACACCTAAAGCTTTATTTTTAGACTCAAGCCAAACATGACTTTGATCGTTGTAATTTAAAACTAGCAGTTGTACCCAGTGCCAACATAATAAATTCTGCGCTACTGGTAAAAGTGGTTGTTTTCTAAAATGTAATTGTCTCCTCTTGCCAGAGCGCTGTCAAATTTATTTGGTAAAGTCTACTATATTTCTATCTATAGCAAACCATTATTTTTGCTTCCCATTAGTTCTGACTCGCCGGTAGTAAAGCTCTGATTTGCTAATCGCAGTGCTGCAAATGTTCAAGAACGTTGTTGTCGAGTTGTCGGTTTTACGTCATTTTTCCCGCGTTTTGCAAGCTCAGATGTGCTGATTCAATGTATTTCTACCACTACACACTCGCTTTCGAACCAGACTTTAAACACAATAAAGTTGTCTATTTGTCCAGAATCGTTTTTGCAGATTTCTAGTGTAGTTTTCTTGATTTTTACCAAACCGGAAAATTGAGCATGGGTTATGTATGGCTTTCTCTATCAACCCCCTCCCCATTTACATTTTCAAGTTGCGCAATAACTTGGTGTTTGTATGTTTTAGTCATCAGACCGGTTGGACGGCACTGATTGTGAATTGCATTGAAAGGCTGAACGTGTCTTCAACTTAGCAACTAAACTACAGTTAAAAAGAAAAAAGATTGGAAGAAATAACTATACGATTGGGCAGCATTTTCTCACTGCTTGTAATATAACGCAGGGTTATCACAGATGCATCCGTGCCTTGTTTAAAATAAAAATCGGTTGCGAAGAGGTTTTAGATGCTTAAAAGAAATAATTCTTAAAGAGCAGCATCTTTTTGTCGCTTTGGGCTGTAACCTATCCTCATAAACGGTTTTTATTTGATCCTATCGAGTAAACCTTATAATACTGTTTTCGGTTTATGCGTTATATATTACAATCATAATAAAATTGGTGTTTTGCATCATCCTTCATTTTTTAGATTTTTACCGGCAGTTCTACATATGCACAAATATTTTATGAAATTTGTACTTTGTTTATGCAGTTTTATTTTCACCCTGTATACTAATGAGATCAGTACATTTATTATCCTAGAGATATTATATATTTGTAGGCTACATTGTATCCCTTTTCGTTTTGAAAGCAAATATTTTTGTAGTGTTTCGCTGAATATCACTATTTTTATGTTTTATTAGTGCCCAATAAACCTCTATTATATAAGTAGCGGTGGTAGTTCTTCGGTTTCTATCCGGTTTTGTCCCCTTAACGGTGTTGGCCGGACTCACCTCATTCCTTCTCCAATTGTCAGCGCTCGATCTCGCTATATCGGTCGATTCAGGATATCCTCAGTCTCTGAACCAATCTTTGGTTTCCTCCTCTACTTGCTTCTTCCAGGGTAGCATATTTACAGTTTTTTCTTTGACCTCAGCATGTCCATCTGTTCTACAGTGGTTTTGTTTGTAAATGTCCGATGGTACGTGGCTAGCTAGGTCTGTTCTCCTTATTAAGTGCTTTTTCAATTTTTTTCGAACATCAAGTCTCGCTTCCATACAAATGGATGATCTTATGCAACAACGATTAACTTTATCTTTCATATTCAGAGGAAACCTATTTCCAGGTAACGACTCTCCACATTCTATGAATTCCACCAAACCACTATTTACTCTTGCTGTGAAAACCACCACTAGCATTCAGTCAGTCTTACAAATAACAAAATGCGTTCACTGTCTTCACGTGATCACACAACTTCGCTATTGAATCCACCACTCTTTTATCATCTTAAATATTGAACAAGCAAAACGCATTGTTAACCTAGGTGACTTTATTTAAGCGCATCTGCCATGAACGCAGTTTTCACATTTCATGCACAACACTGAATCGGCGACCACTCTTCTGCTTGCTAACCATCACTTATGTGTTTCTGATTTTTATCTTCTAACTTTTACTTTCACTTGCTTCCAATTTTAAAGCCTCATAATCATAAATCTTCCGTGGTTTTGATCATGAGAACAAGGTCATCTGTGTATAACTCCTTATTAATGACACAACTTGCATTTTCGGCAATAACATCTGAGCTATCGCAAACAACAGAACTATCGCAGCGACATTACAAATCCTTAATGTGCACCAACTTTTCTTCCAGACTCTTCCGAATAGTTTTCTTTCTTTTTTTTCGATGTTGGTACTGCATCATCCTCACAATGAAGGTTGCTTCACTGTTTTTTTCCTGGCATAAATTCAAACTAATCAAAGTTCGTAGTCGCTTTTTGAGCACCCTTTCAACAATTTTCATAGCATCTTCTACTTCTGTTTATGATTCTCAGCTTATCGTATCTCGTTTTTTTTTTAAAAATTGGCACAATTACACCAAAATTTTTCATATCAGGCATTCGTCTACCATCCAACGCAGGTCTATCATCACTTTAACTCCAATTACGCAACTCGCAATCATCATTTTCTTTCTTCCGATAGCTAGAATGTGTTTTTTTTACTTCCATCTTTTGCATTTCCATAATTTCTTCCCCAGTAAATTTTTCCATTGGCCCTTTCACCATCTGTTCCCGTTCTCTTCATAATATTTTTCATGTATTCCTACCAAATTTTTGAACTGCCTTCACTAAAATCTAACCAAACGTCTTTTCCTCTTAAGCATCTTTTCCTCCTTTTTCATTCTCCTAAAAAAAACTGGATACCTTTCAGGAATTGTGAGACAAGTTTTTCAACTCTTGTGTGATTTCTTTCTGGAACTTTAGCGTCAACTTTCCTAGTTTGATTTCTTACACGTTGTATAAGATGTTAATTGCTTCTAATGGGAACCTGCACAACTCTTTAAACGTCATCTTCTTTCTTGCTATATCATCCTTCACCACCACCACAGCATGAATTCTTGATCTTACGTAGCTTTCTTACACAGTCACATGCGTTGGGAATACCACCTTTGAAAGTTTTCCACAAATCAATCATGTCTGTACTTACTAGTTTTACTTTTTTCAATCTTGTTTTTGTTCGGTTGTCATTCAACTTCCACATTCTTTCTATGATCTGTTCCTTTGGTACAATCGTGTTCTGAACGTTTACATCCAGGTCTAAGACCATCAGCCTATACTACAGTTCCCATGAGATCACGTCTACATTCCTCACACACTTTGTTTTTTCCCCACAAGCTAAAAATCAACTGCCCTTTAGCTTATTTTTCCTTTTCTCTTTTTGAATCACGAGTTTGCCACGCACAGTTCCTTTTCCTCCAAGAACTGCAAAAATTTTTCTTCCACATTTCTTCGCCCATTTCCATTCTCCCACCCCCACCCTCCCCCCTATCCCCATGCAAAATCTCTGCCCATTCCCCCACATGCCCATTGAAATTCCCCAAGGAAAAAATGAGTTTGCTTGTTTTTCCCATGCCCTATTGATTCACCATTTCATCACAAAAACAAAATTTTTCTGTGTTCATATTTCCTTGCGCTTTGTGATCTAAACGCACATATTTTTCAAATTACTTCCTTCCCTGAAGTTGGCACAATCCCCATCACACTGTCGCTTTTTCTTCTACCTTATACCACGTTTCCACTTATTTCCTCTTTCGCCAAGATACCAACTTCTCCAGGCTCTGGGTCATTCTCAATCATCACAGTTTAAACCTTCGTTTCTGAGCGCCCACGAAACGAGTTCCTTGGCCTTTCCAGCTTACTTCTCGCATAGAATTGACACACATCTTTTGTTAGTTATCCACACACTTCAGTCTTTTTCTCCAATGGCTTTCCACATTTAGGGTTCCAAATCTTATTCCATGATTATCAAATTTAAACCTGGAGATTCCTGGCACCCCCGCCTACTTGAAAGCTGCCGGGTTGTAGGGGCCATTTATTTATTTATTTTGTCTTGTCATGGAAATTTGTTGGAATTTAATTTTTAGGGGGTAACATGCCGTTGCTTTGCCCGAATTTCAGTGTTTGACGTGAGTGATCCAACCAAACAATTAAGCTGGCAACAGTGAAGCATCACTATTGTTAAAACCAGTGAAGCACCGTTTAACGTCTTACAAATTGTTTAGGATATTTTTGAGAATTTTGAATTGTTAGCTGCTATTTAAATAAAAATAGTAAGGGCATACTAGATATTAGAGGTATTTTACAAACAAAAGCTAAAAGGTGTGCGTGTGTATTCAAAGACTAATAGCTGAGATTGTCCTAACATTGCATCCACAAAAATTTGAGGTGATAACTTTGGTGACAAAAGCTAAGACCGGTTTGGTAACAAAAACTGAAACTCTGGTAACAAGGTTTGGGTGCTAAAGATTTCGGAGTCTTTAAAATCATGGCTTTCTCCACTTCTGCTGCCTCCTTGACAGCCACATTTGATTAAATTTTTTTTTTTACTTTATTCATCCTTCAAAATACCCGATGTTTCTGAAGCCACAGCTTTTTCTTTTTTCAGTTAAGATTGCACCCTTCTTTTAGCAGCATAGAGTGCATAATCCAGGCTTTTGAGGCGGTCATCTGACGCCCACAATTTGAAATTGACTGACTTTCCCATCTGCAGTGCCCCAAACACAATAATTTTTTCGATAGATTTCCGAACTACATGTACTACGATCTACCATAGCTAAAAGCTGAAGTATTTCAAGGTTTCTTGTTGCTAAACTCCAGATTCCGAAGGTCTTTGGTTGTGGCAAGTTTTTTGGATCTCTTATTCACACCATAGGTGATTGCCTAGAGATGGCTCAAAAGCCTCGACAACTTGCTTTGACCAATTCAAAGTTTTCTCGTTCTTGCCAATCGGTAGTATCTTCTTCTCATGATTAAAGATTCTTTCAATGCGAGCTAGACACACCAGGACACCACTTTTTTGAGTCAGCCCTAGAGATTGGTGTCTCAGCTGTATTGGCACTGCCAGTGAAAAACTCGTCGATTTTTGGCGGTGACATCGCTTTAGACAATAGAGATACAAGCCGTACCTTGGTTTTCGTTTTCCTTGTCAATATCTTTCTTTAACTTTTTTTGAAGGCTACTTGAGAAAAGTAGACAAAGGCTAATTTGTACGTACATCAAAACAGTCATCATTGTACCATGTCGTGTTACTTAGCGGCAATATGGCTTAGGTAGAAAAAGTCAAACTTGTAATGCAGCAGTGGCCTTAGGAATGCTTTCCTAAGGCAAGTGCTGGCACCCTATCCAGTCGCCAACCAGAGCTATTAGTGTACGGGGATTTTCACGAGTTGACGGAGGTACCCCCTCATGGTTGACCATGTTAAAAATAGGCCTCTAGAACTATCTTGTAGGCCTATGAAACGCATTCTAGACCGGTGCCCTCAACTTACAAGGATTTTGCCACCATTTCACAACAACTTCCACAAAGTTCATCGGCAGACCCAATGAGATTGCTGGCTTCTGAAGCTCCCCCAGATGAAAACGTTGGAAGAATACGACGTCAACCATTTTCACATGCTATTGCATAATGCACTAATTCTTGCCATTTTTAGTCCTATTCTGAAAACAATTTTTTCACCAATGCCAGAGCCCCATTTGTAATTGTAGCATATTTGCTTCCCCCTGGTACCACGACGAGGAAAGGTTGAACTTTGTCTAGCCGACTTAAAATAGCAAGATCATTTTGAAGAGTTTAGGGTAAGGATCTTTTCTTTGAGAGAATCAATTATAAATAACAGAATATTTCGATGGGCTGTGGAAAAGATCTTTTTTTTGGAGGTAGAATGGAAATGATAGAAATTATTAATAACTTTTTTAACAAAGATCTTTTTTTGTCAGATGGACTCAAAATGATGATGCGCCAAAGCATTTCAGAATCTTGAAATTTTTACGCAAAAATTGCCATTTGTGGGCTTTTCTTGAAGCCTTTTTGGGGGGATTTCTGCACAAGTTTGCAACTACGGTCATAGACTGAATTTGTACATGGTTAGTGAAATGATTAGTGAGGTTGCGAATACAAAATTTTTGTGTCCGCTCACCGCAAGCTTTCTTTATAAGCCACACTGCGCCGCATCGTGTCTGCGAAAATTTCAGCCACAGCTTACAGCGCACCGCAGTTATATTGCAGTAAATCAATGATATCCTTCAAAACAATAAAATATGGAAACACAAAACCACCACTATCTGAACGAAGAAAATCGCAAAAAATACAATAATTGAATGAGTAGTTTGGGCAAACTGCAGACAGTGACACTGTTTCAACCTATCAGGTCTCTTCAGACAGTGTCACTGCATGCAGTTTGCTCAAAGCGCATCGCTGGCCTCTTGTATTACTTGAATGAGTAGTTTTTGGACCAATTTTGTTATTCATGATATTTCTGTTATTTCCGTGGTTTATTTGATAGTTTTTCCCTATGTCCGTAATTTTGTATGAATATTCATAATTCCCTATCATTAAAAATTTTCACAATTCAATACTTCTATATTATAAATTTCTCTAATTAGGTTATTATACATTTCAGCATGAATTTCCATTATTCAGTATGGTAATTCTGTATTTCAGTAGGCTTATGCATTTCTATATTTTAGCGTTGCTGTAAGTGTAGTGCAACGGCAGGCATCCGACTGTAATCCAAGTTAAAATAAGTGCACTCCATGTGACGACTAGTCGCTTCTATTATGATAGCTACAGGGTGAAGATGGCAATCCCGTATATAAAGCCGAGTGTTGTTGGCGACTTTCTACTTGTGGTTTGTAGTTGAAGTTGCTGAGGTTGCTACATTACCCTCATACTTTTTGGGGCATGAATTGTCTTTCTTACAAAAACAATCAGTCTCGTATTGTCTAGTTTGACAGAAAAAATCACACGAGCACCAATTTTAAAACGATCATAAGTTTCTAATTAAAGTTTTACCTAAGATTTAAAAAATAAATTTCACAAATCGGTTTACCCAAACACAATATAGCTGAGCCTGATACTTGAAGAGATGAAAACTTAATTGTCGGAGTAATTAACCTAGCTGCATAGTCATCGCCGTCAAATTACAGTAGTTTCCGCTAATTAAGCCCTCCTCCGGACCGGACAATTTTGGACTTATTAGGCGGGTGGTGTTATTTACTTGGAGACAAATTTTCGCCACCTTCATGGGTACAAACAAGTATGGCCAACTGTACTATGGCTAAAATTCGCTAAATCTATAAACACTGCACATAGCAGTTATATACAACGACTAATTCAACAACGATCAATCAATTTTAAAATTTCAAGTTTCTAGAAGACAAGGTTTCCTCTTCAAGTCTCTTCGCCATTTTGAAAACACAGCAAAATCTACAGTGTACCATTGGCCTTACTTATTGATTAGAAAGGCCTTGGTAACGTTCCATTACATATAGGGTCCCGCGAAACATATAGGGTGCCGACCATTGGTAACCTTATGTTACATATAGGCTACAACTATTGGTAACCTCTGGTTACATATAGTCCGACCATTGGGAACCTCATGTTACAGAGTCCGATCATTCGTAACCTCCTGTTACATATAAGTTCCGACTGTTGGAACCTCATATTACATATAGGGTCCGACCGTTGATGACCTCACGTTACATATAAGGTCCAACCGTTGGTAATCTCGTGTTACATATAGGGTCCGACTATTGGTAACCCCATGTTACATATAGGATCCGACTATTAGTAACCCCATGTTACATATAAGTACCTACCATTGGCAACCTCATGTTACATCAGTCCCGTAGCACTCCAACTTCGGGCCCCCACCAAAGTAAGCGCAAGAGCCCCTGCGCACAGGTCATATCACTTTAGAGGTGTAAAATTGAAAAGCTGCATTAAGAAAATACACCACAATTTGTACATAAGTAAAAAGGCTAATGTCAGAATAAAGCATGCCGATACCGAAGGTGCAAGTCATAAAAAATTCGGCACCGATGCCAGAGTTCAGTAGGACATTTATGCAGACACTGCGAAACGAAAGCAATGACACTGAAAAACATGAAAAAGTTATAAAAACACAGTATCATTTAAATAGTCTGGAGCGAACCTTTTTGTTCGCAAATGCTGTTATGACATTGTCATAATCAAGAGATCGGGCGCAGTCATTTTCGATTGACAACATGGCTAATGAAGATAGTCTACTGTCTGTCATAGACGTTCTATTAAAAGTTTTGATCAGTTTCAATTTGCTGAAGCTTCTTTCAGCGCTGGCAACAGTCACGGGGCAAGTTAGTAAGATTCGAAGTGCGATGTACACATTCGGATACAATTCAAATAAATGAGTCTTTAGAAGATAGTTCAGAAAGTCTTGAGCCGTATTGAGATTGCGTTTTTTTTGTAAAATTAAAACAAACCGCTGTAGCTCAGCGCTCATTTCATCAGAATCAATGTCACCGAACTTTTTTTGGAACTCTTTACAGCAAGTAAGAAGAGCATTTTCTTGTTGCACAAGCAAAAGTTTGTCTCGCGTGTACAAAAACGAAAAGGCGGAAGAAACCTCACGTAACAAATTAAAGCGCTCCTTTATTGACATAATAGCCTGGTCTACTAATGGATAGAAAAAGTTGCTTTTAAATTTCAGTTCAGGAGTAGCTCGTTGTTCCTCTTCACCTTGGTAATCAAACAATCTTCTTTTCTTTCCACTTCTTGACGGAGGAAAAGAAGGATCAATATCCAATTCCTGTGCTATTTCAACAGCAGATGTTGCGGCACTGTCATAACCCGTTGTGCGATAGTTTTGCAAAAACTTTTCAGTTTCCTGGATTTCCGTTTCCATTGTATGAAGGGAGACTCCATACGATTGAAGAATCTTGCTTGCTTTATTGACTTGGAATAGGATATCATACCAAATAAACACCGACAAAAGAAAACTCCATTTTGATAAATGAGCTATCAACGATTTTGTTTCTGAGGCAGCTCTTCCATCTTTTCTTTCTATGGAAATGGCTTCCAAGTCTTTCAGTGCCAGCAACACCTCTTATAAATTGTATCGAAGAGGTTTGATGCATTTAATTCTGCTTTCCCAACAAGTATCAGATTGTGACTTTATGGACCGCTCCACATGTTTCTTCAAAATTTCCCAACGCTGAGCAGAGGAAAAAAACAGCACATACAACCTTGTAAGTACTCCAAAAAATGTCAATGCTTCCGTCGATGAATTAGCACTGTCAACAACAACTAAGTTAAGGGTATGGTTTGCACAGGGCACGTAAACAGCTTTGGGATTGATGTCTAGCATTCTTGCTTGGACCCCAGAATGTTTTCCTTTCATGTTAGCACCATTATCATATGACTGACCTCGACAATCAGACAATTCGAGTTGCAGTTCGGTCGCTTTTTCTAAGAAAGCGTCCAACAAGCCTTTCCCAGTACTGTCACTTATTCTCAAGTAGCCAAAAAATGTTTCTTTAACAACAGCAGCTTCTTCATTACATAGTACATAACGGAGAATGACAGACATTTGTTCATGATGTGACATATCTGGAGTGCAGTCCAAAATTATAGAAAAATATTTTGCCAATTTCAATTGCTGTAAATTTTCTTTTTCAACTTCTGTCGCTAGCAATTCAATTAGTTCATTTTGTATGGTAGGACTCAAATAGTGATCTTTAGTGTTTTTATTCTTGATTCTGTCTTGAAGCTCTTTTAGGATCGGATCTCTTCTTGCCAAAAGCTCAAATATACCCAGAAAATTTCCATTGTGAGGAGATCCTAAGACTTCTTCAGATCCTCTAAAAGCAAGATTCCTTTCCGATAGAAACAAGGCAATGTCGATAAGTCTCTCTAAAACATTTCTCCAAAAAAACGTCTTTCATTGAAAAAAATATTCATCTCGCGTTTGTCGATAGTGGATGAATTCCTTATCCCTTCAGCTAGCAACATCCATTGACTGCAGCATTCTTGGTGGGAAATGCCGTTTTCATGGTTTTTCAGTTTTTTCGAAAAATCTCCCATGTATTTATACCACTACAAAAGGGGCTTAGTGTTTTTCCAAATAGCTTACAACAAAAGCAAAAAACTTGATCTGATTCCCCAGAATAAACTAGCCACGACCGTGAAACACTTTCACCATTACGTAACACACGTTTATAATGGTTGGAGGAAAAACGTCGCCTTGGAGTTGTGTTATTATATGGAAAATTCATTATTAGTTGATGTGGTCCACGCTGTACTATATCACATCGTTGAGCATCAGAAATACTTTCAGGCCATTTACATGGGTCATCAGGGATAGGGGTAAATTGAGATTCAGTTATTTTTGATATTGAAGGTTGCGTATTGGCAGGTAAATCACAACTTACATTTTCTGGAAATTCACAATCACTTTGATGCTGATCGTCATAGTCTTCTTTTTCTTGTACACTATAGTTTTCTTCATCCCTCTCGGTACTAGTGCCAGGTCTACTCTGCTCAGTAATCTTGAAAAAATCTGTCATCTTGGGCAATTTCGCTACAGCATCTCGAGCAGTGGCTGCTTCTTTTCTCTTTTGAGCACCACTTTTTGAACGTTTCATTCTATACAATGTCAATAAAATACTTCTTCATCCCTCTCGGTACTAGTGCCAGGTCTACTCTGCTCAGTAATCTTGAAAAAATCTGTCATCTTGGCCAATTTCGCTACAGCATCTCGAGCAGTGGCTGCTTCTTTTCTCTTTTGAGCACCACTTTTTGAACGTTTCATTCTATACAATGTCAATAAAATACTTTATCTGCACTCTGCAGTGTATATATATTGTCCCGGTATTTATAGCCAAACAGAATTCCAGACCATTCTATGATTGTTGCGTAACAACGGCATTGTTACGTCAATCGAATATTCAAGATTCTACCAGAAAATCAATCGAAATATTCTAGATTCTGCGAGATAAAATGACGTTGCATTCACTTATGATGTCACAAGCCAATTTCTTCCTACAGTTTAAATCGGTTGTAAACAAGTCTGCTGAACTGAAAATAGTCACGTAGCCAAAAAGCAATTTCAGCCTAACTTGGGCCCCCAAAGTTGGCCTGGGCCCCCCCCAATTGGGGGGTTTGGGGGGCGGCTGCTACGTCTCTGTGTTACATATAGGGTCTGACAGTTCATAAACTCATTATACATATAGGGTCCGACCATTGGTAACCTCATATGTTACATATAGGGTCCGATTATTAGTAACCTCATGTTACATATAGGGTCCGACTGTTGGTAACCTCATGTAACAAATAGGGTTCGACCATTGGTAACCTCATATTACATATTGGGTGCGACTGTTGATAACCTCATGTTGCATATAGGGTTCCGATTATAGGTAACCTCTTGTTACATATAAGTTCCGACTGTTGGTAGCCTCATGTTACATATAGGGTCTGACCATTGGTAACCTCATCTCACATATAGGGTCCGATCATTAGTAACCTCATGTTACATATACATGTAGGGTGCGACTGTTGGTAATCTCATGTTACATATACGGTCCGACTGTTGATAACCTCATTAATACATATAGGGTTCGACCATTGGTAGCCTTATGTTACCCATAGAGTCCGACCATTGGTATTTAAGCTCATGTTATGTATAGGGTCCGATCATTGGCAACCTCATGTTACATATAGAATCCGATCATTGGTAACCTCATGTTACATGTACGGTCCGACTGCTGGCAGTTAATTGAACGTTAATCATGTCGGTTTACTGATGTTATGGAATGAATCTGAAGTTAAAGTAAGCGAAGGAGTGTTAAGGTTTATTTCTTATAGCTACTAGTAAATCTAGTTTTATTGGCAAAACATGCAGGCTTATTTTAGTCACCTTCTGGTTGGGTTTAATATTCGAATAATCAGCGTATTTGGAAATGGTGAGTTTAAATTAATTGTGATATGCAACTTGTGCAGCATATTCAGTTGCATAAGCATAATGAAAAGTAGTAAACCCAAATTATAGTGTAGCCTAGCCCTAGATAACAGGGTAGACTTCTGTACCGCTTGTCATGTGTTGACTTAGATATTGATAGATATAATCACCAGTCCTTTGAAATTTTTGGTCAATAATGCTCGCACCCAGGTTACAATAATCTGTCAAATGCAATTTTGTGAACTTCACTTTTTCTTGAACAATTTTTTGAGCTATTGCCTCGGGGGATGTATCAAAGTAGGCCAAGTATAATCAAAAACTGTAGTACTGGTAGGTAATGGTAGTAAAAATCTAGTAATGGCTAATTTTGCTGATGTATCTACGGGGCTAAAATTGGCCTTGAGTTATTTTTAGCAGAGGAATAACTGATATTTAGATGATACTTCCCCTAAGGCTGATTTTTCGGCCGATCGGCACACCATACTAAGTTTAGACTAGCCAACTGAAAAGCCTGATCTCAACCAAACCGCTTTTGATTAAATTTCTTTGTTTCTGAGTAACTAACTAGCAATAGTTGGCCAATTTTTAATTGATTTCTAGTAAGCTTTCAGAATAACCTCTACAGTTGGTGTCCGCCTTTTACTTTTCCAGCAGAAATTACAGCTTTTGCTCAAGCCACTTTTTTCGCGCCAAATATGTGACGTCATATGCAACCTTCCTATTAGCCTACCCTTGCATCAAATTTATAGTAGAAACAAAAAAAATTATTTTTGCAATCAACCAAAACATATTGCAGTGTTCCCTCACTATTTCGCGGTTCAAGTTTCGCAGCTTCAGCGCATCGTGTTTTTTTTTTAAAAAATTTTTTTTGTTTGGCTGCGTATCGCATCGCTGATTGTCTGCGCATAGTCCTTCTCAGATCTAAACCGTATGACCACATATTACAGCTCTCGACAACAACCTGTCGTCACAACAACAAATTACACCGTATAGCGCTGATTTTCCCTCTCGATCCTCAACTAACTCTAATCATCATTACGGACCTTCTGTCTGTCCCCAAAACACGTATTGACTCTGATCTTTTTATACAGTAAAGTGCGAAATTTCTGTGGTATGTATAGTATATACATGTAAAGCGAGCAAAATTGAACTGTACCAATCAACAGCTGCCTCAACGTGGTGGTGGGGTCCTCGACCGCGTTGGGGTTGAGTTAAAATGGCTGTTGGCCTTCCCGAGGGTCCCAGTTACCCCAGGCACTCTCCTCACACAAACCATTTTTTCGCCGTGCAGCCCCCTGAACGACCGCAGAAGGGTAGCATGCTGCCTCTTTAAAAGTGGTCTGTCTTCTCCTGCCTTTCTCTTGACTGTCTTCTCATTCTTCTTCTTCTCCTGATTAGTGGTAACGTTCATCCAAACCCTTGTCCTGTCTTTCCCTGTTCAGTGTGCGCTGGAAATGTAACCTGGCGGGGTAAGTTAGTGCAATGCTGCACATGCTCTAATCGGGTTAATTCAAAGTGCTTGCTACTCTTCATTTGTAGATTCAGAACTCTTGGCAGCTCTCACTCCTGGAGCTGCCCTCCCTGCTGCGTCCCTGCTTTTTTTGAGATGCTACACCTACCAGCACTGTGCCTTCCTTCTCGGACTCCTCCAGCTGGTATACCTCCACTGCTCAATCTGGCCCCCTTCTGCTAATGCAGCACTTGCATCCCACTCTCACCTTCAAACCTCTTATCCTTTTTCCGCCCACTTTGTATCTTTTTGCTCTGCACCCTTACCACCGTCTCATGCTCCTGGCTGCTTCTCTTTACCTCCTGTTTCCTCTTCCCCTCCCTAACTCTCTCAGGGTTTTTCAATGGAATGCTGGGGGTCTTCGAGCCAGGAGCACTGAACTGCTACACTTTATTTTGTCTCATTCCGTTGACCTTATATATATATCCAGGAATCTAACCTTAATTTATCTTCCTCTTTCTAGATCCCTGGATTCTCTGCTCTGCGATTCTATGGCACCCACTCTCCATCTGGTATTTTTTCTGCTGATGTCACAGACGCGAGCGGTGGCGTCATCATTTTTGTCAGGCAGGGATTATCCTTCTGTAAGCTTTCTACCTCCTCTCTTTCTTCGCTTGACCCCTACTCTGATTATGTAGAGGTCAACATCTCTCTAAACGACTCCTCCTCGCTGTCATTTCTTAATGTTTATGCTCCCTCTATTCGCTCTTCTCCGAAGGATAGCAGAACCAATTTCTTTTCTCCCTCCATTCTTCCCTCCTATAGGGAAGCGGAAGCGATGGAATTTTCGCGCTTCTGCTCCGCTTCCGCTTCCACATCCCTGATTGCAGTACTGTACTGTAAACCCTTACAACGACAATATCGGATTGTGTTCAGAATAAACAAAACAGAAAACATTTCTAATTTTCCGTCTTCTTTATCCTTCAGTTTTCAGAAGGGTAAGCGTTCATGAATACTGATGTGCATGAATATGTTAACAGTAGCAAACGTTCATGTACTGTATACCTGTATTAGCCCAAAGGCGCCGGGAATTCTATAGTAACTCCACTTCGCGGTTTTTCACTTATCGCGGTGGGTGGGTTCTGGAACGCATTAACTGCGATAAGCGAGGAAACACTGTATTTTGGAGACAATGCTGTGTATATTACTGTAACGGTATAACCTACGTGAGGAAACGTTGAATGACTTTTACGCATGGTATGATGGATGGTTTAAAAAAGTGAGACATTCAGTCGCTGTTTCAGCAGTGCCTCAAAACGAAATGCAAATGCTGCCGAAAAAACACTTTCAGTGTAAATACTGTAATTTTGTACATATTAAATCTTCTCGTCTGAAACGTCGTTTCTTGCAGTCACATGTTAGTCGCGCCAACATAGTCAGACCCTATGTGTAACATGAGGTTACCAATGGTCGGACCTATATGTAACATGAGGTTGCCAATGGTCGGATTCTATATGTAACATGAGGATACCAATGATTGGACCCTGCATATAACATGAGGTTACCAATGATCAAACCTTATATGTAACATGAGGTTACCAATGGCCGAAACCTATATCAGGGATGTGGAAGCGGAATCGGTCCTTTTTCTGTGGAAGCGGAAGCGGTGGATTTTTTGCGCTGAAGAGAGGAGGTAGAAAGCTTAGAGAAGGATAATCCCTGCCTGACGAAAATGATGACGCCGCCGCTCGCGTCTGCGACATCAGCAGAAAAAATACCAGATGGAGAGTGGGTGCCATAGAATCGCAGAGCAGAGAATCCAGGAATCCGGAAAAAGGAAGATAAATTAAGGTTAGATTCCTGGATATACATAAATTAAGGTTAGATGTATATAAGGTCAACGGGATGAGACGAAATAAAGTGTAGTAGTTTAGTGCTCCTGGCTCGAAGACCCCCAGCATTGCATTGAAAAACCCTGAGAGAGTTGGGGAGGGGAAGAGGAAACAGGAGGTAAAGAGAAGCAGCCAGGAGCATGAGGCGGTGATGAGGGTGCAGAGCAAAAAGATACAAAGTGGGCGGAAAAAGGATAAGAGGTTTGAAGGTGAGAGTGGGATGCAAGTGCTGCATTAGCAGAAGGGGGCCAGATTGAGCAATGGAGGTATACCAGCTGGAGGAGTCCGAGAAGGAAGGCACAGTGCTGGTAGGTGTAGCATCTTAAAAAAAGCATGAAGGGCAGCTCCAGGAGTGAGAGCTGCCAAGAGTTCTGAATCTACAAAAGGAGAGTAGTGAGCACTTTAAATGAACTTAATTAGAACATGTGCAGCATTGCACTAACTTACCTCGCCAGGTCACATTTCCAGCGCACACTAAACAGGGAAAGACAGGACAAGGGTTTGGATGAACGTTACCACTAATCAGGAGAAGAAGAAGAATGAGAAGACAGTCAAGAGAAAGGCAGGAGAAGACAGACCACTTTTAAAGAGGCAGCATGCTACCCTTCTGTGGTCGTTCAGGGGGCTGCACGGCAAAAAATGGTTTGTGTGAGGAGAGTGCCTGGGGTAACTGGGACCCTCGGGAAGGCCAACAGCCATTTTAACTCAACCCCAACGCGGTTGGGGACCCCACCACCACGTTGAGGCAGCTGTTGATTGGTACAGTTCAATTTTGCTCGCTTTACATTTACATACTACATATACCACAGAAATTTCGCACTTCACTATCCAAAAAGATCAGAGTCAATACGTGTTTTGAGAACGGACAGATGGTCCGTAATGATGATTAGAGTTAAAGTTAACCCAAAGTCAGAGTTAGTTGAGGATCGAGAGGGAAAATCAACGCTATACGGTGTAATTTGTTGTTGTGACGACAGGTTGTTGTCGAGAGCTTTAATATGTGGTCATACGGTAAAGCATTAAGTTAACTGTTGTAAAAGTAGTAGTAGCGGTAAGTAGTGAAAGAACTTGTAATAACTGTCTGTTTGTTGAAGTGTTTAATTATTTTTTGAAGTGTAGTAACGAAATATTTGATTTTCTTGCAAGCAATTCCTGATTTCTAAATTTTTGTTAGTGGGAGTTCCGTGACAAACGCGAAAGTACATTAGGGGAGGGACAAAAAAGATTGAAAAGCACTGTTCTACATTCAGCACGAGTTTTGATATCTAAGAAAAACAAACACAGTGTAGTTCGAAACAATAAGCTCAAGCAAAGTAAGTAAAGTAATAGCAGTAAATGAAGGTTTTTGTTTTCTCAAAATGATGAAGTGTAGGAGAAGGCAGGCTACAAAGCCACAAAAGTTAAAAAATAATTGTCAACGGTCGTTTTTTCGTTTTTTGTTGGTGGAAGCGGAAGCGATAGGTGTGGAAGCGGAAGCTGTTAAAAAATAACCGCTTCCACATCCCTGACCTATATGTGACATGAGGTTAACGATGGTAGACCCTATATGTAACATGAGGCTACGAACAGTCGGATCCTATATTTAACAAAAGGATACCAATGGTCGGATCCCATATGTTACGCAGGACCCTATATGTAACGGAACGTTACCAACCTATTTGATCAATTACGACACAAAAAGTTTTGTGTTAGTAAAGCGGCTTATTTATTGCAGGAATAAATTGAGCAATTCCGGACCGGACGATTTTGAGCTTATTAAGCGGATGAGCTTATTAACCGTTGGCTAAATAAGCGGGAACTACTGCATCAAATTGCAACTTACTTGAGAAAATTTAAATACTGCTAAGACCTTGCTTCTGATTTGTCAACATCTTGAAGTTTCACTTTCATAAACACTAAGACTGTAGTGGTTTTAAACCGGAATCTTTAGTTATTGGCTTATAGCAGTTGTTTCTTAATTTAGGACACGTTTCTGAAATCTGTGTTCGTTATTTTGCTCATTTTTGCTTAAATGTGTGCATTTATTGAATTTCCGTTTTTCTTTGGCGTTGATTTATAGTTTTAAATTTGCAATAGAGCCGGGAAAAAAATTATTTCACAAGAATTCGTATTAGCAATTTCAATTCAATAATTGCAACAGAATTTAGCTAGATAATTCTTGGACGTTAAATTTGTTTTGGGGATAATTTTTTGTTTGGTTGATAGAAAATAATAAATTACGGCAATCGATATCTACAGGAGCTAGACCAGGGGTGTCAAACTCATTCAGTACTGTGGGCCACATTTACATACTTGGATTTTATATGGGTCAGACTCTACCGAAAAAAAATTTGAGCAGGCAAGACTGTATATCAGTGGTCCCCAATTTTTTTCGTCTGCTGGCATAGAAAACCAGTTGACGAAATTTTGCTGCACACCAGGAACGCAAATCTATTTCCATTGATGGCGAGTGGCATTATTTTGAGATCACCACTTCTCTGGTCAACGATTTCCGGAGATGGTGTAATGTAGCCCAAAACGGTACTGATCTCCAAAAAAAACATTACCTCTATCGCCGTAACTGTTGGAAAAAAGTCAGGGTAGCACGCCTGGCGCAAGTATTTCTCTGCCATGTCGCGTTTTACTAAATAAACAAAAAAATGTTTGCGGTTGTAAACTGCGTTTTATCTAACGTTGAATGCTGCCGAAATTGATTATGAATCATTTCTCTGGCCGGATTAAACTCGTTTGCGGACCGCACATTTGACACCCCTGAGCTAGATTATTGGAACGGAATCAGCATCTTGCCTATTTATTGGATTCAAACAACTTTTTTGTGGAGTCGAAAGTAACTGGATATTAATTGCATTTTCAACCAAAATGTTGCGATAAAGGTTTTGAAAATGTAACCAGTGACCTATGCACTGGTTACCCTAACCAGTGACCGGAAGACACTTCTTTGCCTCCTACGTGTAGGCCTAAATCACTACAAGACTATTGCTTATTCTATAATCTGTAATCAGGTTGGCACACAATTCTACCTTGAATCTTAAACTACATAAGCAAACGACTCATCCCAATTTGCTGATTTGTTCTCATAATAAAATAGTTTTTTGCTTCCAACTTAGTCAGGGTTGATAGAGTAACTTGGTCCCGGTATATAAAGTGTCTGTTTTGCAATCTAAAATTTGAAACTAATGTAGAGGTTGAGGATCTAACATTTCAAATACTAAAGTAATCTACAAATGTCTCCCGATTGAGAGTGTGCAATCTATTTAACTTTAACACCAAAGTTGAAATTGCCTAGTAGCTTGCAAGTTTGGTTCTAGAAACATCCATGTTACCCCAGCTCACACAACCAACCAAAGAAGCTCAGGGACTAACTATTTCATTTATTCTAAGTCAAGAAATCTTACTCTTTGTTGAATTAGCTTACTAAACTTTCTAGCAGCTCCAATAATCTCAATTTGAAATTTGCCATACACAGACATGCTGCCAAGGCGATTTTTGTTACTGTGGACCTAAGATTTCGTCGTCACCAAAATCTGGATTCGTAACAATCTACAAGTAATTCGGCAGGTTAAATTTCATTTGAATTTTGATTGAATACTCATGGTAATGCGTAGAGACGGCGCCGTAAACGGCAAGATTTGGGAAAATATCACGCGGCCGCTTGCGGCAGCCAACGGTACGCGTTGGACATCACTATTTATGACCATAATTGTCAATTTTGGGATTTTTTTTATTTGCAAATGTGTTTAGAAAAATTTTAGGATTTTTGAAAGCAGTCTTAGGAACTTTGGAAGAATCTTGAGTTTTCTTTGATCAAAATGTTTGGCAAAACCGCTTAATTTCGTGGTAAAAACTCGAAATTGCGGTACTTTACGAGAAATTTGTGAGAGAATAATTTTTTAAGAAATCCAATTGTATAAGTTGGGATTTTGCGTTTATTGGAAGTTTAAGATCTTTTGTTTTTTTTGGAGGTCAACGCCATAAAGAGCAGCTGCCCTTACATTTTTTGGGAGATTAGTTGCCTGGCAAAACTCAAATATATGACGTGGTAAAACATTTCTAAATCTCAGGATGTTTTTACGCAAAAATTAGCGTTTTGGGAAATGTCGGAGCCTGTTTTGGGATTTTTGATTATTTCAAGTTGGCACTTGGCAACTATGATAATGACGTATGAAATAGCCACAATTTATGGTGTCGTTGACTAGATGTAAAGAAACAGAATAAACAATTACGGTAACTAGCTTTCAAAGTTATGCACTAAACTTATGGATATAGCCGAAGTTGTTGGATATCAGTAGATGACAAGCTGCCAAAGACTTGTAGCGTGAAAGGGAACGATCAACAGTGTTTGTGTACTGGCTTGGGACTTACCAGCTTGGTGTGCGACATGCTAATCAAATAATAAAAAACTAAAAAAGTTAACACTAAATAATTGGTCTAATAGTCAACTGTCTTTCAAACAGAATTTAGGTTTGTGTAGGTAGTATTATTATGGAAGAAGCACACACAGAAGATAAAGGTTGGGATGTGGATTTGGATGGAAGCTTAAATCTTTCAGATAAACACTCCTGTGAGTTGAGCGTTACCTCTGAACGACTAATTGATTTTTTGTGGTAATGGCAGCTTTGATTTAAGTTGTATCGGCTATACTACGTCTTATCGTTTTCAGTACTTGCAACAATAAAGTCTAGTATAGCAGATACAACTTAATCAAAACCATTCCTATGGCTTTAAATAGGATAAAGCTGAAACACTTGCCTATTAAAATATGGAATTATTGAATTGCAGAAATATGGGAAGTCTTACCAAAACATGGAATCATAAGAATTAATTCTGAAAAAAGAGTTACATCATATTAGAAAAACTTAGTGTAGATGCATCATATCTCTATCTAAAGTACTGAAGTTTACAAAAGTCAAAATTACTACTAACCACCCAATTTGTATAAATGGACCCTTAAATTTTGTCAAACTAGGCATTTCCTTAAATCTCTTTTTTCTGAACAGTAATTTGGTTGTTTTTTTCCTTATTTTCCAAGGAATTTTCATATTTTTATACATTAGTGTTGCCTTTTGAATAAGTGATACACCTTAATGTGAAATTATGTTAGAAGTGTTATAAGAATTGGATATTGGGGTAAACCAAGGTTATTTGGGGCAAGTTGATGTAAATCGAGTCATGCTTCACATACTTCAAACAAATCCATTGACTTTGCCCTTGTGTAATTCTAATCAATTATTTGTACCGTAACTCCAACTGGGTTATTTATCTTGACTGCACTTAGAGCTTTCCAGCCACCACCCAAAAAAACTCCAAACAGAAATTATCAATTTACTTTTAAAACTGATCTAAATCAAAAATTCAATGAAGTACATCGTTATATATTAGGTTATGGATTAGTGTACTGATCAAGCTACCATGCTATCAAACCATTATTTTCAGCTACTGCATTTATATCCATTACCTTTTACATTTTTCAGCTCTATATAACCATGCTCGGAATTATTTTGCTTGTTGGGTTACATGTGACAGCAAATTTGCTCAATTTCTAATTTATATTTTCTGTTCTAAAAGTTACTGAAACTTGCAGTATTGCCAAGTAGTAAATAAATATGTAAAAAAACATAGAAATTCGGAGTTAAAATTAGGATTAGGGTTAAAAAAGATTAAGAATATAATTAGGGTTAGAAATGGTCTGCAGAATTGCTAGGTTTTAGTAGTTTTCGTTGAATGCATGCTAGGTGATACTCTAGCATTTTACTCTTAGCCAGTGATTCTCAAATTATGCACTGTGATTCCTTGAAGCATTTCAATTTTCCAAGGGTGTTGCAAGGTTTCCTGGATCTGCTCATGTGTCCCTTTTTAAAGCCAAAAGGACACAGAATTTAATATCGTAAAGTTCATCACTTAACTTTCATGCAAGTTCAAAAGTAATAATAAGTGATTTGCAGTGCTGATATTAAAAAATTTGCTAAACAAAATAATTATTTTAAATGCTTAGAAAAAGTATATCTCTGAAAGCAAAGATCTTCTGCTCTAAAACCTCGATTTTAGGAAGCAATTACCGAAAATTTTGCTTAGAATATAATCGCACCACAAAAATAGACATCAAAATTCTTCAAAAAAAGTTATCCCCCACAAAGTCATGACTGGACAATTAGGTTGATATCTTGTAGAACTGCATGCAAAAACTTTACTGTTTTTTTTATTGTGTGACACTACTAAAAGTTTTTTCAAATGTGTCACATCAAAAAAATTTTTGAGAACTCCTGCTTTAACTCTTTTGCTCCCGCAATCATTGATTGATGATCTCGTGTTTTCAGTGTTTACCTCAAATTTTTTTTAATTGAGTTACAAAATTAGTTTACTGAAAAATCGATTTGTGACTTTATTTTTCATCCAATTTTCATAAAATTTTCAAAAGATCACGCTTATTTCCTCACGCATCGGAAGATGTATAATTTGTGCCCTAATTCTTGGATTTTTATACCCAAAAAGGGTTAAAAGGACCAAGAACCCAGTTGCAGACAACAAAATCTGCCAAATTCTCAGCACGTGCCAACTACACTAAAATCAAATTGAGATTACATCTACCACAAAACCTAACTCTTTATCATTAACACAGTCTGAAAACTACTCTTTTGTGGCATCATTTGACAAAATTTCAAGCGATAATAATAAATTTTACTTTTTTGAATTTCCAAATTTTTGAGGGGTCTCAAAACCCCCCCACACAAATTTGAATGGCAAGTAGATAAAAGTAAATTTAGTGCGTAAAAAATATGATGCTAAATACCGGTTACATTTGAAAGCTTAGGAAATTTGCTTTCCAGCAATATATAACTTTAAATAGTTTAGACTAAGTGGTATATGATATTTACTGATCAAAAATGAGTACTGTACATCATGTCAGTTCAAAACCCCCAAAATTTGTTGACTTACCTTCACTAAATTATAATTTTTAGAAAAACTACACCCTATAAAAAGATAAAATAAATTGCAAATGTTTCACCACTAAAGTTGTCATTTTGTATCAAATTTCCAGGAGACAAAAAGCGAAATACAAGTTTAAAAGCTAGCAGAAGTTTGGCTTCTCTAAATCAAAGTTTGCTGTATCCCCCTTGTTTCTCAACAAATGGGAAGGGTGTAAACAAGCTGCTGTTTCGTCGTCAGTGACAGCATATTGTATTTAAAGTTGATATTTTCTGAATCTTGAAGAAATTCCCTGTTTAAAAATACATAATGTTACATGGTTTAGGCTAACCTGTAGCAGATAATAACTGATCATATTTTAGGTACTAAATTTAACTACCAAAATTTGGTACCGGTCAAAAAAAAAGGTCATGTGCCTCAGAAAATTGCAAATTGTAGAAAACCTAGGCTTTTAGGTAAGTTTTGATTGATGTACGTCAAAAGCTTATTTCCTTAGCATCATCTTGCGACCATTTCTAAAAAAATTGGTAGAAAATAAAATCTGTAGTGATCTTTAAGGTGAGAGTACTACTTTAATTTTGAAGACAACTACCCCCCAGTTGGGGGGGGTTAATTTGCATATTCAAAAAAAATGTTTTTTTTTTCTATTTGAAATTGTCAAGAAATGTAGATTTCAACGATATATCACACTTAATGTAGAAGTAAACAGCTGAGTAATGATTTACAAACAAACTTGAGGTACATAATTATGATTAATTATGATTGATTAAGACAGTTTTTCGCACTGCCAATTTACGGACATTTTTTCGCTATTTTCGCGGGAGCGAAAGAGTTAAGGTTACAAAACAGGAGGCTGCTGTCAATGTTGTACCTAAAACGTGCCATACCAAACAGGTTGTACCAGAAAGAAAAGTGTTATGGAAAAAGCTATAGACATGTTTGCAAATTAGAATGAAACGTCCCTATTTATTTTGAACATATTGTTGGATGCTTAAAATCTGCAGTGCATATTGGTTTCAATTGTCATTTTCTATTAGCAACTATGTCTCACCACATAAACAGCAGTACTCATGACAAAGGTCTCACGCATTGTCTTGTGACTGAGAGGAGTTTGAGTTGAATTAGTAACCCTACTCTTGCCAGCAATCCAAATTTTCACACCTAGAATCTAAAAGTATACCTTCTGTGTCATGTTCATTTGATGTTTTATGTTTATGTATAACGCCAAATTTGCAATGAAAAAATGTCAGGTGAAAGTAGGGGAGAGTGAAAACAAATGCCTCCTTAAATATGCAAGCATGCTCAAGAGGTTTGAGGTACCAATGCAGTGCATTTCATCAATTACACCTTATTTTTTATAAACAATAATTAGGATATTGCTTATACTCCGATTAGATTAGGTTTTGCTTTGGCAGCTTAGTTTTGTTAATTTGTACAAAGTTTGTTGAGCTTTTGTTTCACTTGTGTATGTTTCGAACGAAGAGATATTCGATTTGATTTGACTGTATAATAAATTTGTTGGTGGAATAAAAAATAGTTGGGTTTCAGCTTTAGATTGTTAGCTGTTGTGTTACAGCACAGTGCCACTCAAACATGCGCTGTTACTTGGGTGTGACATTTGTTATTTATAGTAAAAGTACTAAAAAGTTCTTGAACAGTCCTTTAATAAGCTGTAACAAATTTACACTCACAACTCTTGAATCAGCTAGCTGGTGTTGCCTGGCAGGGCTACTTTTAAGTTATTGTTGGGTTAGAAATAATGATTTAGCCGACTGAATCGGCCTCATCGACATAGCATTTATGAATGCCTTAATAAAAAGTAATCACCGTTGTGTCAAGTCTTATTGTTGTATACTTTTGAATAAAGACTCCATAGTACTCACAAACTCTATTAATTCACAAATTCTATCCGTTCCTTCCAATAAGGTTGAAATTAGTGATGGATGCTGCATTGGTTTTTGTTTTAGGGTCATAGAAATTGTTTGGTGATAGGCTTGATTCGTGCAATCCCCCCTCATAATGATATTTGTGACGCCTAGTTTCTGGGCTGCACCTATGGTCTTGGAATAGAACAAGAAATGCTGTACTTATCCCCAATTAACTGTCTTGCATTTGATCACCTGGTTGATCTAATGACCCATTTATTCCATTAATTTTCTCTTAGACTTTGGATTTGACAAGCTATGCCTAATGTACCAACCTCCCTACCAATAAATTTAGGACTGTGCTTTTTTACAAACAGAAAATAGTTTCACCGACTTTGATTTGATAAGTCCATAGGGGGCATAAATTCAAAGTTGTGGAAGGACCTTGAGAAGATTGATGCATTTCCAACGACTAAGCTATGAAATATTTGACCTGCATACAACTTTTTAATAATTGTAGACCTAAAGCCTCCGCCTGCACGTACGTTTCCTTGCTCTCGGTGTACACGCAGCTAGGGTAGCCCAAAGCAACCCTGAGTTCAGAACCTCGCATCTGTACTTCAGATCTTTCAATAAGTCAAATTATAGCTTACGTGGATAAGCTATCGACCAACGTTTCGTGCTTAAGAAAAGAATATTTTGTTCTCAATTCTGCTAGCTGTTTCGTTAAAATTCCGCAGTTTCTTTCTCTTATTTACACATGACAAAAATGTCTTAATGCCACGACATGACAACTTGGAGTCCATCTCCTGTTTAGTCATTATGATTTTCTTCCTTTGCATTATTAAAAAATTATTAATGCATTATTAAAAAAAAGATTTCAACCGGCATGGTAGTCCACGTTGTATACTGTACTTTGACGAGGAGCATAGCTACAATAAGCTTTGTTATTTGCGTTTACCTTTAAAGTGACAGTGGGTAAAAATTACAGCTGCTACCTGCAGCTGTTTTCACTGAAATGATACCATACTGTATTACGAGAAAACATGCTTTTTGAAGCGTGCAAGGAAAAAAAAGCATGCTCGATAAAAACGCCTAAATACTTAATCGCTTGTTGCATGGCCAATAAGACTTATTGGCGATAAGTCTTATAAATACTGTTAACGGAAGAATGTTGTTATTATCTCTCGAAAAAGCTTTCGATCGCGTTTCTATGGTATTTTCTTGGAAAATTAAGAAATTTCAGATTAATCGTTATGACGTCATTTTAGTTGCCAAAAGGTAAAGTTTCTTGACGTTGATATGTCAGATGATAACTTCTGCTCAGGCAAAAAACCGCTTTCCTCCGTTAAGAAATGCAAATTAAAAAAATTCTTTAATTGTGATGTCATTATCCGGTCGCCAACGGCTTTGACGGGAGTGCTGAGCCAGCAATATTGGCAGCGTGATCGAGTGGATTGGAGCATATTTGTGGTCAAGATGACTGTATTTGAACCTCTGCTAGTGATAATACAAGCACCGGTATATCTTTATTAGCAGTACTTATAAAATTCGAAGTAGGTCTGAAAACAATGTTCTGACAACCGACACAAGAATTACCTGTAACCGGAGAATAAAAAATTTGTATGTTTGAAGCAGTCCAAGCACAAATTGTGCGTGTTATGTGTAGACGTCAACATTTTCTTGTGACCCCAGAAGAATAAATGAGCTTTTTTTTGGTAATTCACTTATGTTTATTATTTCAGCTGCCACAATTAATATTGACGAATCAGATGCAGACTCTGCTACTAATGAAGATGACTCTGATACTACAAGTCTCATCAATCAAAAGCCAAAGCATGCCGTGTGGAGTTTTGCTTATTATCAAGAGTTTTTCGACGTGGACACCGCTACAGTAATTAATCGTATTAAAAGCTCCTTGATTCCTATTCCTTCATCTGGCTTTACTCGCCAGTATGTTAAAGGAAAGCCAGACATCTACGGACCATTCTGGATTTGTGCTACGTTAGTACTCTGTGTTGGCATTTTTGGAAATTTATCCACCTTGTTTAGCAACTTGAACAACAAAAATTACAGATATAAACCACAGTTTGAATTACTACCAATTGCAGCTCTTATTATTTATTGCTATACCTTTGTCTTGCCTTTGCTTATCAAAGGCCTTTTCTGGTGGAAGAACGGAACAGTCAACTTAGCTGTGTCGCAAATTATATGCCTGTACGGTTATTCGTTGTTCGTTTTCATCCCAGCATCTGTATTGTTTATTGTACCTTACGCTCTTTTTAACTGGATAGTAGTTGCTGCAGCCGTTTGTGTATCCGGTTCTGGAATAATGCTCTCCTTATGGCCAGCTTTTGATATCGTCAATCGAAAAATTGCTAGTGTTATAATGCTGTCGTTATTTGCGGTGCATGTGGCTACTATGGTGACACTAAGACTGTATTTTTTCAGCCCTACTGCGTCTAGTAGCGCTGAAGACATCCACCAAAACGTGACTGCAACTACAAAATCTAACGTCGTTTAAAATTTTTATTTTAAATTTGTATTATCGGGCATGCTTTTCCGATACGTAGCAGTAACACAGTGACACAACAATCAATAATATTGTCATCAATACGACACGATTGAATAATAATGGTAATGCACAATCTGTAATGTATACAAGGCAGTATGTAGCCATTTTACTGAATCCTACCTACATTTAAAGCTAATCAAAGATTATCAATAGGCTTAAAATCTCATTTGTGCTCGTGCCTGATGATCATTGATAACAGGGTAACAAAATAAAATTTAATATAAACGGCGATGTGAATATAAAAACCAGCCATTAAGCATCCAGAAAGCAACGGTGGCACCATAAATAATATATTCAAATCGGGTGCGATTGGCTTGTTGTTGCTCCAGCGCGGCAATTCGTTTGTGTAAATTTATCATCTGAAGAATACTAATGTTATACTCGGTTATGGAAAAGAAAACCTTTATAGTAACTATTGCTGTAACTTTCATATTGCGCAGAATTTTATCTTGTTTGGTAGAAATACAATCTCCTTATTGCATATTGTTTGTATAGAATTATTGAAGCTGTTCCTGGAGCTGGTCGAAGACAACTTTAGCGCACTCACAAATAAAAGCCCGCGTATTGGTAGTTGTTTCCCGACCCCTTCCGAGGGTGGGGTATGGGGAAGACCATGGAGCCCCAGAAGCCGGGCAACTCCCCAGGGGTTGGACCAGAGGTCGTAAAGAGACAAAGAGTGAGCGGCGCAAATAGTCCGTAGCTGGCCAGTGCAGAATGAGATGAGAAGTGTCCGCAGGCGCTGCAAGGAAGGATTCTCGATTCTGCCAATCCTACAGAGATAAGAACCTAAAAGAAGGCTGTGTCCGTTGCAGCGAAGACGAGAGAGGACACAGCGAGCATAAGTTCCTCGGTGGAAATCGAGGGAACCTGTGTGTCAAAGAATCGATGAGACAGTACGCCTCCAGTCTGAGAAAAGAGTGGATAAAAAAAAGACAAGGGATAGCAGAGGGCGCAAGTAGCGCTCCTGTCTGGCCAGCTCATCAGCCGCGTCGTTCCCGGGAGAAACGAGTGTCCGTGGACCCATTGTAGCCTGATAGATCAGGAGGAGAGAAAAGACAGTTCCTGCCAGAGACTCTGAGGTAAATGGAAAGATGGGGGAGTGGACAGGGTGGTAAGGACAGAACGAGAGTCAGATGGGAGAAGAGAAATGGCAAACTTGTTGGTGCTGCCGAGACCAGCAAAGAGCGTGCAGCATGGCGCAGGCCTCAGCGGAAAAACTTGAGCATACTGGGCCTGCTGAAAGGGAAAGAGTGGCCTCAGTGCCACAGAGAGAGCAGTTGGCAAGTACGCCGGAGCCGCCCTTGCCAAAAGGAAAAGGAACAGAGCCCTATGTCCAGAGTACCAGATCATGAGGGGAAAGAGAGTCAAGATGAGTGAGAGTCGCACTTTGACGAGAGAGAGGGAGATCAGAGCGAGAGCATGGAGATGGGTGGACTTTACAGTGAAGGAAGGCAAATTCCAAGGAGAAGAGGGAGGGCAAGCAAGAAGAACCTCCCTTGGAGAAGTAGAAGGAAGCATGGTAGTCGTGTTATCAGCCGGCATATGACTGGTTCGAAATATACTGCCTATTACTCTTAATTTCATTTAAGTTTGCGATATAAAATGGTATGTTCTGTTGCATGCCGTACCTTCATCCGAAGCAGATGTGGTTTTGTAGACGCCACCAGAGGCTACTTGCTTCGGCCAAAGGGCCCATTACACACTTATAACTAAGCAAACTCAAGAGTTGCATATTTTATTCATTACATTAAATTTATTGGAGAGTGCAAAGTCAGAGATCTGTGAACGCCATTTATAGATATCGGTTTGGTAAAATCAACAAGGGAATTGAGCCTGAGTCTACGAACAGCAAAGCTATTTCTCGGCTTCTGGGGCTCAATGGTCTCCCGCCATGCCCCCATCCCTCGGAAGGGGTCGGGTAACCAACAACAGCAAAGCTAGCACAGCCGCGCCGGTAAGGAGTGAAAGCGCAACAGTGTAACGATGCAACAGCTGTCCGCAACATAATTCTTCAGTACATTTCTACCACAACTTTACATTGAAACAGCGCTTTAGTCCTAATGACTTATTTCTAGGGTAGTAGTTCTTAACCTTCTTAATATTGTTATCCCCCTAAAAAAACTTAATCGATTTAGAATACCCTCTTTCTAAAAGATAAATTTTTCCTTGCAATTTAATCAGTGGAAGGGGTGATCCCTTTCTTGCTGTCAAGCAATCAAACCTGCGCTTCCCTAATTGTGCACAAATACTCAATGGGGCATGTTTATGGTTGTTTGCAAATAAATGCACGCGCGTTCTGCGCCAGCATGGCTGCTTTAAATGTGCCCGCTCTAAATTTCCACAAGAAACGCGAAGCACACTGTTATGACTGTAATAGTGTTTGTAAATAGTTGCAACTACAATTTTCAGTGACCAAAATTATCACCCTTCAATGAATGTCAAATGACTCCTTTGGGGATAATTATCCACAAGTTGAGCACCATTGTTCCAGAGTATAATAATGCAGAGCAATTTGTGACACAAATCAGTTTCTCTACGTGACTGATACCAGTAAAATTTACAACAGACTTGAAACAGTAAAAAGAACATATGAACCTCATTTCGAAGAACGGTAACGTCATCAAGGCCTTCAGAAGGCAAACGGTTTGCAACGTCGTTTCTGCAAACAAAAAATACGTTGAGTTGAGACAACGGTATATTTGCCGGTCAAAAAAAAACAATATTGATGTAAATAAAATATCTTCAGCTCACACCTGCTTCAGAGTTCTCAGTACTACTGCCACAATTAATATATACCACTCGTACGAGTAAGGCCGCCACACGACGCAAAAACTACTCCAGAATAGAGCAAACACTTGAAAATTGCATTACTTAAAAATTTCGACACCACAATGTTATAGACCAGAAGTTTTTAAACTGGGAGCTGTTAAGGTTTACAACGGAGGCACGTTTCCATGGCCTTCCCCATTGGCTTTAGTTGCACAAAAATTTAACAAGGTCAGCGCTTTGTTAATGTCCCTCCAAAAATGTCTTAATGCTATTTTGGAAAAATGTCACCTCCCCCCAAAAAGGATTCCATATTTTAAGGAAGCACGAGTTTTTGTAGGCATTGTCAATGGGGGAAGCATCTCAAAAAGTTGAAGAATCCTGTAATATAATATCTTCACTTTACTAAGAGCCAGAAGAAAACAAAAGATATTACTGCAAACGTTTCGATTTGAATAATTCTCCATCCAAGTTTCGTGAAGCCAAACAGTCATGATAATCACTCTTTTATCCTGTTGCCACGGGAAAAACCTTTTGTCGGTTATGTTGGAACAATGACAGGTTCTAACCGGCTTGAAGTTACCACACTGCTGGCACATCTCATTTCCACCACCAGCAGTTCTAACTTCGCGCCGTAGCTAACCAACAAACCGTCCACTCCGAATTATCATTATCATTCCTACACCTCAGCACCCCCTCGTTAAAAGATCCACTACAAGTTGTTTTTAACTTTACTTCACATTGGCAATCCTCTATAAAGTTGGCGAAACATATAGCTGTATCGTTTCGTGACACGCTGGCCGCAAACACAAATATAGAATTCCAAACATAGTCATCTAGTAAGCTATTTTAATCTAGAACATTCTTTTCTGTACGAAGTTTGTTTACCCAATATCTATTCGTGTATTTATGTGTCAAGGACACGTCATACGACGGAACGACGACTATCTGTGGCAATTGGAAATCACGCTTTCTCTTCCTGTAGTTACCCTAACTCGTCTATCAAATCCCATTAACATCAATACTAAAACGTCAAAGAAGCAGAGCCACCAACCCTACTTAAATGACGAAATCTCGTACAGCAAATTATCTAAGTTTTTGAAGTGAAACGATTAATATTGAAGCCTTTTAGTATCCGATCAACTTATGATTGATCGATTTTAGCAATACCTTCAAAACAAAAATGCACATCACACTAATACATTTAAAAGCTATGCTAAGCTGATACGACTTAAAATCATGACCACAATGCTTGCAATGCCGTCTTGGATAAGTTATAGCAAAGTCATCTAGTAAATAAGAAATATCTTATTCTGTATCGATGTGCCATACCCGTAGTAAATACGACAAAGAAAATCAGAACAAATTTACCAGCTTACGCTATTTAAGCCCACGTTGCTGACAAAGTTACTTTTTTTGCTAAAGAAAAATACATGCATTGCAATAATTGTTAACCGAGCTAGAATATAATGATAAAACAGGCAAATTTACTCTTGCAGAAGTCCACATCAAACGGCATGCTGTTACAGGACAAAAAATTTGCTAACATAAATTGGATCAAGTTTCATTGATAGAAAACATGTTGAAAGTCACACACATACAACAGTTTCATGTTGCAACGTCAACGTAACAATGAAGATCTAACCGCTCTTCTTTCTTTTCATTAGCATGGGTTAAGTATGTAAACTTGGCAAGAACTTTTCTGTAAAAGCGACTACTCTCGACTTGAAGGTTTTCACAAAGACTTCTAGAACTTGATGTTTCACAAACAGATGCAGGGTTGAAACGAATCTTTTGCACGACAGGCTCAGAAGAAATGACGATGTCTGTCGGTCTGGTAATGCAAACATTGCACTGCAGTGTAAAAGATAGGAACATCGCTAAACATTACCAAATATAAAATGGGGTTGAGCCATGGAAAAAAAGACAATGTAGATGTTGCTCTAGAAAAGCGATTATTTCACTGAGAACTAAATTCTGTTTCTACACACCAACACCGGGGCTTTAAACTTGACCGAAATAAAATTCTAGGGATCATGTCATGTACCACCAGCCAGGTGGTACATGACATGATCCCTAGAATCGTTCGATACTAATCACTTCAGTGCATAGAAGAAGTTACATCAGTCAATTTAGAAATACTTAAATATTTACAATCTCAACATTGCTGAGGTGAAGTTGAGTAACACAACCATACAAATCATGGTATCTAATGTTAAAAGCAATACAGAATTCGAATGTAAATTATTTGCAAAATTTACTACTGCCTACGTAAGCAAATGAAGTTCATTGAATTCGCACAGTAACATGAAATTCTAATGGTAGCATAACATGAATTATTGTGCAATATACATTCAGAAATTAAAAGGGTGGCCATATTGTGCAATATATATTCTCAATCTCCGCACGGCTGTCATTTCTGCCTTTGAGGCGAAATTAGCAGACGATAGGGGGTTCTGGTATGCATTATCAATGAGAAGGGAGAACACAGTGCAGACTCAAATAATTACTTAAAGACTATTTTAGACATAAGCAACCTCACCCAGAGAGTGGCCCGCTATGCTGTTCTGAGCAGCCCGCTAGTTAATCATTATAATTTTAAGCTACTGCGCCAAATCAATTCTGTTGCATTACTTCTGATTTAAAAGTAAAACCTAATTCAGGGAAAGCGAGCAAAAACTTGAAGAAAATTTTAAAATAAGTGCAAGCAATCAATGATCATATATAGAGCAATTAGCTCTGTCTATGCGTCGTTTGACATACACGCTTGACTGAATTCACTGGGTCACATTTGTTCAATAAGACTGTGGTACACATGTTCCCGTCGATTGCATTATATCTGTATTTTAACCAAACAAAGTACTTTTTTTAGAAATTGATACTAAATTTTCTTCTAAATTATTAATAAATGTGGCCTGCACTAATATTAAAATTGTCGAAATTGGCAGCCAGTGAAAATGCCTTGATCAATATACTTATTTATACAAACGTTCATTGCCAAATTGGCTATAGCATCATTTTCATCAAATGTTTACAAAACAGTAGCTTGGTTACTTGATGTTGCACGATATATAACAGTGCAAACAGAAATTCTTAAGAAAATAAGGCACTAATTTGTCTTAGCAATGAAAAATGCCACTCACATAGATTTAGACATTACTCACCGAGCAAGAGAATTTGTTCCTTGAACGTTCTCTTCATCATCAGATTTGTTTGTTGAAACATCAATCTAAAATACGGAGGTTAGTATGTAAATCATACACAGCAAGACCCAAATAATTGTTTTTACAGTTAAGCAAAACTTAGTTCGACAATACGTGATTGGTAGCAGTGTTCCCTCAAAGTTTCTGACAAATTGGCACATGGCCAGAAATCTTGGCTGTGATCTGCAGATTAAGCGCACCCAACTTCTAAATTTAGCAAATTAACCAAACCACGACCTTCATTTTGACAAAGTGCAAAATTTAGTGCCTTTGATAACAGGTACACAACAAAACCATGTTATGCTGGTTTGAAAACATGCACCTTGGCTTGAAAATGGCGTGTGCCCGAAAAATTGGAGATCTGTACCTATTTGTACCTAGAGGCCAATGGTTATTTCAACAACTTGTTGAGCAGCGACAATGGTTTGTGATTTTTTAATTGTCTATGAACACAAGGATAATTTCACACATTTTAATCATGACACACAAAACGCAAATGATTAAAATCAACGTGTAAAAATGCACCAAAGCTTTATTTGTTTACTTTCATTATACTAAGTGTAAGGACACTCAAGAGCATTCACGAAATCGCCATTCAACGATGAACGCATTTTGATGATAAACAAGCCCCCAGCAGAAAAAGCGTGTTCTGCTTCAACAGAAGATACTGAAATATTCAGTACAACTTTGCAAGAGATCTCCAATTTACTTTTTAATCGTTTTAATGTGAAGACTAAAATGACATTTTAAGCAACATTTTTCTTTTTTTGGTGATATAATGGTCACATTACCATGACTGGTTAATATCTAAGAAATACTAGGACGTTGTTGGTAAAACCGGGAAACCAGAAATACAAAAAAGCAATAATTTCTGGAAATTAGCGAAACCAAAATTCTGGCTTGTAAACGCTAGTTGTGACCTAGTTTTAAGTCGAATACCCTTTTTAGTGAGCTATATGCAGCTTCCAATTGTGAGAGTAGGTAAAAGCAAAGATCATCAACTTAAAGAATTAAACAATAACTTACAGCTGACCTTTGAAAAAAGCTCACCACTCATAAAAAGACGTAAAACAATATCAAAAAAGTTCGCTCAAAATCAACTAAAAAAGTTTACCTCTGAAAAAAGATCTCCAACTGACAAACTGTGGTAATTTTAAGTTCGTCACAAATCTGCGTCTCAATCAGATTTTTTTAAAGCTCAATGGGCCCTCAACAACGATTGGAAGGTGGATTCGGATCACTCAAACAAAAGTTCGCCAACCACTAGAAGAGGCCGCACTGCTTCAGCAAATACTACCCAGAATATAGCACAGAAAGTCCAGGTGCTTTAATTTTTTTGTTCTCTTCTTCTTTTTCTTTGCATGGGTAAGATCTTTGATTTTAGAGAAGCCACTCAGATTATGAGCTTCTCATTTTCCCGTTTTGCTAGTCCAATTAAAATGGGTCACCACAACGGGTAGACTGTTTGGCCTCGTCATCTGTCCGCCACAATAAGATGGAGGCATCCTATTAAGTGTCTTGCCCAAAGACACAACAAGCAAGCTTGCCAGCTCTGAATATCATTCTTTTGGCCTGACTCGACTGGGAAATGAACACCAGGTCTACCAACTGCAAAGTGGACGCTCTAACCACTTCACCATCATTCCGGTTTATTTTTTTGTAATAACTAGGAAATCATTGCAGCTCGCTACCACTTAGATTAAGAAATAAGCTTTCATTTACATAGTAGTGAAGTCTAATTGACATTGGGATTCTGGTTTAACAGAAAATCATAAATCCTCACTTATGTGATGTAAGTTGCTTTGTTAATAGTTGGGCAAGTTTTTGCAGCTTCTTTTTACAACTTCGGATATTTTCCTAAATACTCATAATTTATGTAATATGATGTTTTGCGCTGATTCCAGAAATTTATTTTGCAACTTTTTTCTTTTTTATATGGAACTTTTTACTGCATCTTTTATCAGGTATTGCGCAAAATGCAAAAGTGTGATTTTAAAAACATGCTATATAACTATTTCAGTATGCTTCCATTCTCTTTGACTCGCATGACAAAGAGCTATGTGGCAGATTAGCTGCGTCTCAATGTTATCTATCACGCTATCTATGTACCACACCAATACCAATGCAGAACGAGGCTGATCTCTAAAAAGGTCTTTCCTCTGTATTTGTAAAGTAGTTCAGCTTTGCCTCACGTTCGGTGTCAACGTCAAAGCTTACGTCGCCTCGCTCCTCTAAGCCAGGCTGTTGACCTTTTGTTTTATTTTGGTGAACACCGGTCTTCTTGCAAATTAACCAAGGGCTCCAAATATATGGAACGCCTGAAACCATCTGTAGTACTAAAAAAGTGCGCCCACACTGCAAAAGGTTTGAGAACCACTGGTCTACGGAAGATAGCAATGAATAAATGCAACTTTTGTTAAAAATAAATGCAAATTTCTCAGAATCCTGGTTATTAGTAAAAAAAAGTGCTACATACATCTAGAGAATCCAAATTTCTGTCCTGCAAGGTCAAGACACGAGGAGGAGTTTGAAGAGCAAGATGTTGTGGAGAAGTTGTTTTTTCATTGGAGTAAACATCACTCATGTCTCGTACTCCTTTTCTGTATTGAATGCCTTCATCTCCAACTACAAATCACAGACTACTAATTACCTCTTAAGAATTATATTGCTTTTGCAAAGCTGGTAGCACCATATTCATAATCACAAAAAACTTTGATTTGACAATTTTTGCAACGACCAAGTCAAGGGTGTACCCTAACACGATGATATACTGATTATCTGAAACGTTTTTGAGCTTTTTTAATTTTAAGTTGTATTTTGTAAAGTTGTAATCACCGTGCTTCGCCGGTTATCAGAATAGTGAAGCTGTTTACCCAGCATGTCGTAAGAGGCGACTATTGGGTACCTACCAATTGCAGTCTAACTGTTAATGGTGGGGTTGCCAGCTTAATTGCTTGGTTGGACCACTCATGTCAAAAAACTGAGGTTGGGGGTAAGCAAGGGCATGCTCCCTGTAGAAGAATTTTGCTCCAGTAAATCCCCATGACCAGAAAAATAATACAAATGGCCCCCAGTCCCCGGCAGCTCTTAAATGGGCAGGGGGTGCAAAGAATCTCCGGGTTTAAATCTGAATGTCATGGGATAAGACTTGGAACATTAAATGTGGGAAGTCTTTGTGGAAGGAAAACGGAAGAGGAGACAGAGAAAGTTGGTTTGAAGAAGGAGGATGCTCTGAGACGAGATAAGTGGAGTGACGGAGTGCGAGAAATTGCAGAAGGA